>DWQK01001932.1:0-14272 GCA_018231225.1 Noctuana stator
TACTACAACGTACGTAATTATAACACCCAACGAGCCTCGACGCGACCTTATGTATTTTTTCTTGTAAATAATAAATATAATTATTTACAGGTTCTTTCTTAAAATTGTAGTAAACAATTCCCACGCTAGAACATTTCACAGACTATTTAAATAATCTGCAAGCAACAACTTTTCAGACTGGAAAATTTTGAGTATCAATCTTTCAATTCCTAAACCATCGGGGGTTAGGTTTGCCTGAATCATCAACCAAAACAAAGTTAGAAACTTCATTAATCAACAAAGAAAGTGATTATTCGCTTTTATTGTCACATTAAGATTTTTAAACGAAATTTTGTTAAAACGATTTCTTGTTTTAATACAACACTTTCGTTAAGTCTGAATGAGAAAATCATATAGCCTAAGCTAAGCCTTTAATTTGCAAATTTTCATAATAAATATGCGTGTTTTCGGTTTATTTTTTACATGTAACAAGTGCGTGTTGACAGTGCGCAAAGTTACTAAACATATTTATATGTAAGTGTCTCCTTACCCATCAGCATTATGGAAGTAAAGGGCACTCCGGAGGGTATAATATATCAGCTGCATGTAGCAGTAGATGAGGTAGTAGAGAGCTAGTGCGGTGGCCGTCACCGACAGCTGCAACAGCTGCACCAGCTCGCCCACCATGCGCCACGTTTTGCTAGTATCCTAATAAATCGGTAATTTAATTAATATTGTCTAAAACTGTCAACTACTACTGCTATTTGTACCATAAGTAATGTGCATTTACAGTTAGTATAATAGCTTTTTGTGAAATTTTACAATCACGTCTAATAATTTTAATTTTATTATGAGATTCGGTTCTTGAGGGATTTGGTTCTTGTGAATAAAAAAATTTGTAGACTCACGCTTAAAAGAATTTATAAAATGGTAGAGAAGTACTGATGGACCGGTATGTTTGTTCAAATTTATTTTATCAAACATGGAAAACTAAATAAACTGCAATTTGCTCACACAAAATGGGTTGAGTAGAACTTGAAACTAATTAAACCTGTATTAGATTATAATTAAGATAAATACATATTAAACATTCACTCATAATGAATTTGTAATAATGCGGAATTACAAAAAAATACTTCGGTTTAACCTAGAGATCGTAATCAAATGCGTTCATTAAACAAGAACAAACAATATAAAGCCCCTGTAATTTCAGTTAAGTTCATTGAACAAGGTTTGTGCGCCCAAAATCCGATTACATCACGGAACGATAAAAACACAGGAAATGCCCTTGCACCCTTTTAGTATGGAAATACTCGTAAGAGTGGCAACTTCAAACATTAGGTATATATGATTATTTGAGAAGAAGCAACAATCGGTCAAGCGCAATTGAGTTGCATACTCCGCTATGGGTTTATACGAGCCACACGTGAAATAACTGACCGGCACTTCCTTGTACTTGTCTCTTATTTCCTTGGTTTGCTTCTTTCAACAAGGAGAGTCTAAAACAATTTATTTAACACGATTGGTTCCATCAGTAAAAGACGTCCATGGAACAAACGTGATTATCAGCAATTATTGCCGCTGTACTAAGTACCATTCGAAATAATTAAAACTCATCCATAACATATCTGAGACGAAAATCCGACGTCACAATCAAGCGAGTCATTGGTGCATTGCGACAATTTAATTAAAGTGTTGCGTAATACAAAACAATTGTCGAGAATTACTTTATATTATGGTAAAAATTACAAACGCGCGCTTATGTGGGCCGCCTGAAATCCTAAAGTTTAATATGGTACTCGCACTTATAAGTGATGTGCGCATTAGAAAGACGATTCTACAAAAAGTTTTGATAGAATTTCCACATTTTTCCTACTGTTTAGGTAACAAACACCCTACAGTTTTTTGAATATATCTACGTAAGTTTTAATGACTTTTATTACATAGCCATCAGTGATAAGGGTTTTATATCCTCTGGGAACACGCGTAGATACGCGGGCGCGGCAGTCACGATCATACCAGATGCCATCTCGCTGCACGAGCAACCATTACAGTATCTAACTTCGCAAGATCCGAGACAAATCGGCATCTTTGTTGGGACAGCTTATGACGTTAACATACCAATGTAAGTTCATGGTCACATTCTAGATACTAGTACAAGTAGTATATCGTCTAACGTACTTCTTTCTATCTATGCTTACGAATCCTACAATCTTTAAGTGCTTGCGAATTAAACTGAATGCAATATTGCTCGCCTTTTTCAGCTTAGTCATGTATTTAATACAATAGGTGAGTATGGCAATAATTTTCTATGCTAGCAATATATTAGGTTTTAAATAATAGTTTAAAATGCGACCAATCTCTAAGTACGGGCTTCCAAAATAAACATCGAAATCGGTTCACATATAGGCATGTAATTTTATCTTCTATGAAAATTTCTTTTTGAAGTTGCATTCAGCAGTCTTTAGTCTTTTTTGAAAAAAGAAACAATCAACCTTACTTACTGCTTTTGGCAGGTGTTCAACCGGTGTGGGTTCTGGCGACACATCTTTTTGGGATGGTTCTTGAGAAACTATCAGTGGTATAGGATGATGAACGCCGGTACAATATGCAGAAATACAGGTGTTATTTAACTGAAACATAAAATTATCTGATCGACATGAATACAAAATAGAAGACAAGAGGTAAGGTTAAGTACATTAAAGACCAGTTTTACCGGTTCCTCATATTATTTCAGTATTCAATTAAATACCATGGCATTAGGAAATTCATAGTGGGATGGTGAAGGAGGTGGTGTGGCAGGGAACGACTTCAATATTTGCTTCAACTTGTCGCTGGTACGGATGCAGCCACAGTGATGTCTCCAGGGGTCCTCGCGGCTGCCTTCAGTCCTCAGAAACGATGTTTGGAAGCTCTCCTTGTCCATCTATAGATAAAACTAACGCAGACTTCTTATTAAAGAATATTTTTTTTTTTGTACTGTATTTGTATTGTACTCACGTGCTAAAAGGATAAGATGTTAAAAGAATAATGGTTATCATAAAATGAAAATTTTAGAAAAACAAAAATTGTTACCGAATATTAAGTTCCCTACGTAATAAATAAAAATAATATTTCTTTAAAGTGACAATGGGTGACTTGTATATGAAATCATGATTATTTATGACGTGTGATTATGACAAGGATAATAATATAATAAAAAGTCTGTGGTCCATCCATACATTCAAATGCAAAGATTACAATATACGCTACACGTATCATGCGTCTCTTTATAGAGTATCACAGACTACGTATTTTGGTCGGTTCAAAGGCCAGGGGCTATGGCAGGGGGATGGGTTTATTATGTACAATTATTACGAACTCTTAATACACTTCTATTTACGTCAGTTTTATTATACTCACATCGTCACTGTACCCATGAATACGACCTACCTCAAATCCTATCTCAGGTCGTAACGCGAGACGGCACTATCTGCAAGTTAAGCAGTGATGCTGCTGAGATGAGGTAGGTATAAAGGTTTAAAAAAAACTATTACAGAAGGTTATTATCACTAGATAACCTTGATGACCTAAAGTAACAACGCACGTATCTACAACAACACAAGTTGCGGAACCGTGTGAAAGTTTTCGGGTAATAATTCACACTGGAGAATGTTTTGAAGCTCGTGCCAAATTATATAACATGCAGGGATAAATAGTAAGGAACGGTTGGAGCATTGTTATGCATGGGATATTCTGAACAAAAGTATGTTTTTTTTTTTAATTTTTTGAACCTAGCACTGTGAACTGACACTCAAAAATAAAGAAAGTCATAACCACATGAAAAGACTGTGATTAGAATACACAATAACTTATCGCTTCCGCGAAAGTGTCGCTAATACAAAGTAATAATGGTTTCCGCCGTGTGTGAGTTTTCATCACTACGATATCAACTAATTCATATTTACGCGGAACAGTTACCGGAATAGCGGTATATTTCAAAATTTCTATACATTCGGTTACGTTCACTTATGTATTGTCGCAGGCCCGGTAAGGCGAGCGTGAGAAGATAGCCTAAACCAGTGGTTTTCAACCTATTCCCGTGTCGCCAATCCCTGTCGGATGTCGTTAATCCACCTAAAGGGACTCAGACCTTAAGAACTGTTATTTAATCTATAGATGTCTGAAAGGACGTGCCTTCGTGCATGAAATTTGGCAGCCTATTCAACCAACCGACCGCGCTCCAGGTTGCTTGACTTGTGTTATGGCTTCGTACCACATTGTCATAGGGGCATAGTCATCGTAAATCAGCGCAACCCACAGTTTAAAAACGCTGGGCTAAACTACCTACCTTTGACCCGCATTTTTATAAATGTACATTTTATGCAAACGTAATGTGTAACTACTTTTATATATTGTACAAAACACACGTACGTTTTTGAAAAAATTAAAAAATCAAAACGAGTTAGGTATCTTAAACGCCTGTTATGTAAAAATTATACTGTATACTCGTATATATAATATATAGTTATTCTAGGTAGCTAGGTAGGCATTATTAACATTCAGTAAAAATTAATATTTTTTCTGTCTTTAAATCTTTATTAATGCATTTAAGTAAATAAACGATGAAGCTGCTAGGTATCAAAGCAACTTTATTTTATATCCATCAGCCCTAAATCAGTTTCCGTTAAACCTGTTTGCATTTGATTGTGCAACATAATCACTACCGACGGTCTACTCGTCTTCAACAAAAGCGTCAATTTCAAGCTTTCATCCACAATTTGTTCCAAGTTCCAAGGCATTGTTTAGGGCCGTACTTTGTATAATATGCATTTAACCGTTGCCCTAAAATCAGAACGCTTATTGAATGGATTATTTATTAGCAACAGGCACATGGTTTTTAAAGTAAAAATTTTCCGTAACGAGAAATTAGTAGACTCGTAACTGATCGGCCGAGCCTACCCCAGAATGATCTTATGCCCACCATTATTATACGATTTTTTGTTAGGTACCGATTTCAAGTTGACAAAGACATTGTGTTTTACGTAGTCTAATTTGAGCTGTAGTTGCTATATGATAGGGGTCTTTTAATAATCTACTTTATTGTTAGTAGGTAGAACTGTCATCTCGAGCTAAAGTGCATCAATGTCGGCCTTGGCCTGACCTCCGTATGCCTTAGCTGCCCTAGTCCTATATATCTAGCTACCAATAGGTAAGTATAATAAGTATTAAGTACCTACCTAAGTCTTACCAATTCGATACACGAACAAGGAAGGCTTGGCTGGACACCTGGCGCGTAGCGCAAATCAAACTTTCTTTCACTGGAGGCCACTGACGCGTAATTATCGTTCCATCAATCCTCCACGACTGCAGCAGTGCTCGATGTGCATTGCTAAGCTGGAAACAAACCGTCAATAGCACGACCACGGTAGGTGAAGATTTTCTATCTCCGCTTTCATTATTATTTATTATTATAGATTTCAACAAATTATTCTATTGCACACGGCCAAAGAACAAAAATTAGTGCACGCGCTGTCAGCACGGATGCTCAAGTGTAATAAAATGCTATAGCCTACGTAATATACAGTGAGTAATTCGTATAAAACATCAGCATACTTACCAATATGTATAGGTACCTACCTCTAAAAACATATCTGATCTTAAAACTTAAATGACTTTTTAAAAATTAAAAAATATGTACCTATATTTTTCCGACTCAAAAACCCCACTTTGTAATTTTCAACTAAATCTTTATAGCCGCAGAGATTTCATTTCTCGTTTGAAATAAGTACCTACCTACCAACTAAGATTTAATTAGGTATAAAATTAGCAATCTTTAGGAACTCAACACAATCATAATAATAATACCTATATTATCTACCATTTAAAAATATTCCGTCGCAACAGGTTACCAAACAAGATAAAACACACAATTGCGCCTGTTAATTATAAATCATCCAAGGTGAAATTTCATGTTCAAACAACAAAAATTGAAGACATCGTGAACAATACGTCGGTGGCACAAGGCCAACCACACAATAGACGAACAAGCGATTTTGAAAAAGCGAAGGCTACTGGTGTCGTTCCGATGCACGATAAGCTCTTCCTCCTTGTTAGTTTGTTAGCGATTGCCTATTACACGCGCCGGCGACCACGCTACCAACAAACTCAGCCCTAAAACTATTTTAAAACATCATCTGCCATCCGCATTACAATACAATACGGACCTATTGTATTCTTAAAATATTTTATCGGCTTAATTAGGGAACAAAAACACAATTGTATTCACCAAGTATTTAATAAATAAACACGTTTACAATTTACGCCGCCGAAGCTATTTCTTTAAAGGATCCAGCCTTAGCATTTGAGTGAACATTTTCAGCAAGCAAGTCTAACTTATAAACTATTTTTGAAAATCAAACGTGTCAAATGAACATAACTAAGTAATTATAAATATAAACTCATCTCATATTGAAATATAAACACATCAAAATGATATAAATATATTTTTCAGTCAACATAGCAGTATGTAGAGCAACTGTTACTGGCACAACATCTCTTCAATTGTACAATAAAAAAATACATATTATATAATCTGTTGCTGTGAAAATATTTTTTTTAATTTAAACTTTTGAACGTATCTCATTAATCATCAATCATTAAGAAGGGTAATGATATAACTTTTTATTGCACTGTCGTATTGTTTGTAATTTTCAAACTAATAAATTCATAAATGGAATAATATTTTAAAAAATATCTACATACAACTGAACGAATATTTGACATAATTATTATATGATGATACATAATTTTAAAAAATTATAAATAATAGTGTTTAATAAATAGGCTACAAAATATGAACACAAAGGTCTGTCAAAAGAAAAAAGTTCCTACAATATATAAAATCCTATACATAAAGGTTACACAAACCAACAAATTCACAAAATGCATTAAAATTGTGCACGATTAACAGTAAAATACGTACGTACAACACACAATAATGACGAAATATCGTACAGACAAAAACTATGATTTATTTAGCCTAGCTACACTAATTAAAAAATATACTCCATCGATAGTGAGATTTTTGCACGAAACACGCAGTAAATACTATATCTTCCATACGCTTTATAAATTTAAAAGGCTGTGTTGTACACTGTGTTGCATAAGCTGAAGCATAGTTGCTACTTAATAATAACTTCATCATATTTTTAGTATATTGATCAATCGACGGAATTTGTGTGGATGATTATGCAGTGCATTAACAGACATCACAATAACAGTGTAGTGTACCTATATGTTGCAGATGGGTTGCATTGCATAAAACGAAATAACCGTTTCGTAAACAGCTGATGAGCTGATTCGACAATCCATCTGGTACATATAAATAGAGATTATGAGATTATTGAAAATTAGCGACAATTACACCGAAGGTATATAGTTAATACATAAATATATAAAGCCAGTTTATTTGTTACAGACAAATAAAGAAATTAAATAAAGAATATTTCATTTTGTGTGATTTCCAATAGGTAATTAAATTTTTTACCAGCATTGTCTCAAAACTTTAGATAATATATCTTGTCTTGTATAAGTTATGTCTTATTAACAAAATAATTGCATTTAACGCTTGTAACAAATAAACTGTTATTAGAGATGCTTGCGAAACGAAAAATCAAATACCTACACTAAAGCAATTAAGCTAAACATTTTTCTTTACTACGATGTGGTGAAGTAGTTACTGTGCCAATCCTCTATTTGAAGAGTCCTTGGGATTCGAATCCCCAACAGGCAGAAATTTAAAGTTGATAAATTCAGATTTCTGTTCACTTCTAGTAAAAAAGTGCAACTAACCAAGGAAGTAAAAGAATATTATTTACTCGTAGTTATTCGTTTCGCAGGCACTTTTAAATATCCGTCTTCGATTTCGATAGGTGTCTTAATCAATCTTACGGGACTTATTTATTAATCTTAAGGCTAAGTGTTGATAAGTCTCAGAGCTAGGCATAATTTTGTACAAGTGAGTCCTAATTACATTTTTATCACATACAGTTTGGAAAATTCTATGTGCTTCATATTAGTTTTATTTTATTTACCTTATCTTTGTAATGGATTCACATGTATTGTACTCATTAAGCGGTCATCCTGCAGGTGAAGACTTGGTGGGGTTAAAGTAGTGCATGTATACAACATACAAATACTAAAGTTGAATAATTGAAAACGCAAAGTTAATACTTTTGCGTTCAACGAAACGTTATTCTCTATTACACAATTCCAATTTTTAAGATAGAACTTTGCGTTTGTACATTAACTATTACATTGACACGCACTTAGAAACCACTACCATAAATAAATATACACGAAAGTAGGTACTTAAAAATATTCTTGAAAAGAGCCTTCGTTTAAAAATAGGAAAAACAGTAAAAAGTTTAACATACAAACACAACTCTATAAACATCGAGACTAGAAATCATTACAAATAATTAAATACTATAATATACTTAATTATGAAAAAACACAAATTATTTGAACATTGCATACAAAAAAGTTATTCAAAAACAAATTTTAAAACAATGAAGATGAATGAATGCGCGTATTTTGGAATGTATAAACATATAAATGCAATCATATCAATAACTTTAATGTAGATTTGATTCAAACAACTAATTAGTGCATATATTTAATTTCCTGTCTCTGTATACCTGACATCATTTATGAGAACTGGAATTATTTCAAACCAATGGCAACTGCATTTTATCAGCACATTAATTTAAGACCAATCCAATGAAAGCTTGTACACCGATCAACATAGTAGCATATATAAATGAATATGAAGATCATTTCACATATATACCTAAAGTAAATTATACATCAGTCTCAGTTTTGCTGCTTGTGCGCCGACTCCTTACTACAGATCCAGGATTCACCCAATGAGGTCCGCTTAATAGGAACTTCTTAACGTTGTACTCCATTCTTGCTAGATCTTCCGGCGAAATTTCTTTATCTCCCTTATTCTTCAATGCTTCCTTTAATTCTTTGCCAGGGTCGAAATTATTGGCGTCCGAAGTATTTCTGTGTGCATTATCATGATTCACCTCTGTTATAGGTAAATCGTTGCACTCAACTGGAAATATAGTTTCCTTCACAATATTATTTATAACTTTAGTATGGGGAGCGCTCGTCTTAGCATTCCTCTCCTGAGTATTGTTTTGAGTTGATGATTGATGAACATAATTGTTTCGTGGTTCTCTAGCGTACTTTGAGTATTTACTGACAGGATGCGGCATATTCAGTGCAAGCTCATTAAGAGTTTCTGTCAGTCTGCTCAGTTTACTATCTCTTCTCAAAGCGCGGTTAGTGTACGTACATTCATCTTCTAATGGATCATTATAATTGTTTTGCAGTTCTAAGTTCTTTTCGACCCATTCAGCCACCCTAAGTAACTGCTGTTTTTGCAACAGTGCAGCACTGTCATCGCTGGACAGCGAACTCGTACTTTGCTCATTTGTAAATACCTTATTATTTTCATTAACTTTCAAATGTGTTTGAGTTAAATTAGGATAGACATTAACAATAGCTGGTAGCAGTTGTTTTGGCGGATCTGGTTTTTTTTCTAAGTTTGACAAAAATCCTTGTGGAGGAAAATCTTTAGATATTTTAGTATTTTCAATGGAATGCAACTGAGACATATCTATCTTTTTCAAAGGTCTAGAAAATTGACTAGCCACTTTACTTTGTTCATAACGATCGAAATTAAATATTTTCACTTCCTGTTGACCTTTATTAAATACCTTTACTTCCTTTTGATCATTTATGACCTCAATTTTCTTTGTGTCAACTTTAGGGTGATCAATATTATTGTTTTGCAAATTAACATCAATACTAAAGTCGCTTAGTAAATGATCAATATCGGAAGGATTCTGCTGACTTCCTACACTTTGCGTATTGTTATTGTTACGCTCAGAGCTATTAGAAAAGTTATGAGTCTTTAATGGTTGCAGTGGCGATGAAGATACATTTAGCAAAATTGGATTGATAGACGTGCTTTTAATAGACATGCTAGATTCTTTGTTATTATTATCCTCGTGAACATCAATGAGAGTACTTTCAATAACAATATTATCATTTTTATTATCATTTTTTAGATCATCATCAGGTTTAGCTAAATTTATAAAATTGTCCATACCATCATTAAGATCTTTAAAAATTGAATTTTCATTACATTTGCTTTGTCTTCTATATAAAACAGGAGGTACGTCAGGCTCTGCATTATCAAGAAGAATATTTTTAGAACCTGCTTGCATGCGCAAATGACAGAAGCGAGGTCCAGGTCCAACAAGATTATTTGATTTGTGAGTGCTTATAGTCGATTTCGCAACAGAAGATGTGCGACTACCACCCATCGAACTTTGAGAATTCATTCTTACATTCAAATTCTCACTCACTGTTACACTTACGGGCTGGTTTTTGGTTTTAACTTCCTTTTCAATAGAAATTTCTTTTATCAGCAAATCATCGTTACAAATGCTCGGAATACTACTTTTTTTACTTGAAATAGAATTTTTTGTATGGTCACAGAGTTTGTGGTGGACGGATGGTTCCACAGCCACGATATTATCTTTCAATTGTTTTAATTCATCTTCTCTCTCAGGTGCCAACTTTTTTGGTGTCTTTGATTCCAACTGAATTGATTCAACTGGTTTTAATAAATCACTTACAGTAACATTTGGTTTAACTATCCCTCTATCAGCATCCAAATTTTCCGTTTGCTCCTCAATAGTTGGTTGAGTAGTCATATACATAGGACCCTGTACAGGGATTTTGTCATTTACAAATTTAATAGCATGTGGTGAAATACTTCTAGTGCTATAATTGGAATGCATGGATTTAATTTCAGAACTACAGTTTTGACAGAGATTGGTCGAATCTCCACTTAAAATTGTCTGAGTCGATATTGTATAATGGCTTTCATTATAACAAAATGGTTTGTTGTGAGATTTTCCGCAAGTGCATGTATCACAGTGTTTAGTTACTGTGTCTTGAATGCTATCTTCCAAGATTTTAGTCATAAGCGAAGCTGAGATGTTAAACTCATATTCACTAGTATCAAAGGTCTCAGTATCATTTCCACTTTTTGCAAGAGTTAAATTCCCTGGTCTTGAAGTTTTAGACATAACATACTGGGAAACTCTAGCTTGTGTATCCATAGGAAGCTGAAAAAATAAATCTTGATAATGCTATTTAAAAAAAAAAATGAATTTTCTTAAAAAAGTATTTAATTTTGAAACAATTTACCAAAAACTGTCATATGTAATAACATATTACTTACGTTATCAAGCTTTTGAGCAACAAAATTATCAGGTTTACACTGCAGTAATTGGATTGCCAAGTTCATATCATTCTTGTATCTTTCCTGTAATATACAATGTTAAATTTTAATAAAAAATTCTAAAACAAAAGTATATATAAAAAATTATAAAATAATATTTTTCACATACATTTTCTTTTTGCAGCATACTATAGTCATGTTTAGACTCCGCTAGACGTACAGACAATGTAGCTATGTCCTTTGTTAACTGACTCTTTTCGCTCTTCATTTTATCTACCATTTGAAGTAGCTTATCCTCCAGTACTTGATTTAATTTTTGCACTCTCTTGTGTGAATCATATAATCTGAAAAGAAAACAAAGTATCTGATTGTGACAATCAAATTATATGCACACAAGCAGCAGTAACTGCTACAAGCTACTGCTCTTGAAGGTACTTTTAATAAGCTGAGTCTTAGGGAGCTGTAGCAAATAACGATAAGTACTCATAGTTCACTAAGAATGACAGCAGGCTTTAAACGAGAACACATATCATCTAAGAAAGTCGTAGTATAAAGATCATTCCATAACTCAAGACATTATGCCATGTAGTATTGCATGGCAGTAATAAATGTCTACTGTTGAAACTGCAATTTTTGAGGGGTGAAAATCCATTATTAACATTGATAAACTAGCATATTCTCACCTTTCATATTTTTCCCTCCAAGTATCAAGTTGCTCTTCTAAATCATTAGCTCTCGAAGTGCATTTGTAGAACTCGTTTTCAAGAGCTAGGAAGTGCACATCTCGCTCTGCAATATGTTGCCTTAAGTGATCCAATTCTGTGCGCAACTGGGTCTCATCCACACCATCCTTACATTCCTATCAAGTGTGGTGCAACAACAAAATAAAATAAGAACAAGCGAGTGATGTGTATTTATTCATTTAACATTAAACAAGTGTAATTGTGGTATGACAGTGTTAATTTATATTTCCTGACCATAAAACATGTGGTCACGTTTTTACAGCCAAAACTCTGGAAATTTCCATGACAAAAACATACAATGCTCTCTCATAGGTTGCAATGACCACTTGACATGAGCCAGGAACTAATTATATGGAAGATGTCTCAAGCAGTAAGCAGTATTTAAAATAACATTTAAGCAAAATAAATTTTGCTCCAAGAAATTTTTGTATTTAATAGGTATATATTTTATGGTCAGGCACATAAATTAAGTATTCTGATATGAAGTGAACACTAAAAAGTATGCAGCAAATTAAAGAAGAAAAGCAGTGCAAATTTCATTTTTAATAAAATTTTATTTCATAAATATCTAATCCCTGCTACTTAAGTCTCTTAACAAAACAATGAAAAGTTTTATACCTACATACATGAGTAAAATAAAGGTATTTGTAATTTTAGGGAAATAAATAAAGTATCATAGCAGAATTTATATAGAAAATAAAAATAATTTTAGACATCTTGAAATGACTTCAGACGTTCAAAATTTATGTTCTAAACCCATAGATCATAAAACAGGTGAGCGTAAGAAATTCACATGAATTTTAGGATTTGAGGGGTGTAAGAAAATGTTTCTGCAACCCCCTACAACAAATTCCAGCACTAATGTATATTTTTTGAGATAAATAGTTTTCAAACCTAACATGGTCAACCTGTTCTGCTTAATCAAAGGGCTAATTATCTAACCTATCTGAGTTGATGTACAAGCAGATAAATGGAAAGGGCATTTATATGGGCAAACATGTATTGTTTTTGCTATTTTCCTCACCCTTTCTTTCCGTAAGAACCTTCGTTGGACTTCAAACGAATATTTAAAAGAAAAATTTGTTGAATTGAACTAAGACAATAATAACAGAAGGAAAAAGTAGGTAAATTAAGTTTGAAAACAATCGATTTGAAAAGAATCGATAGTTAAAAAAATATATCATGTAAAACGTATGTATTAGGTGCAAGTTATTTACAAAAATATTTAAAGGAGATATTTCAAATTCAAACAAAAAATACATCGCCAATTTTTACCTTACAGGGAGAGGTCACAGTGCTTTCATCCATAACTCTACGTCTATTAATTTATATCACATAATGCCACATCCACTTTGTTGTGTAAACTTAGCCACGTCACACTGTGTTTAACAAAATAGCTATTTTATCAATAAGCCACTGCTTAAACGAAATAAAATAAAAAATCAATTCGGACACGCAACGTGCGATATTTACTTTATATGTGGCATGTAATAGCTGCCAATACTATTTCTCGAAAACTAATAATAAAAACCCTAGGATAATGCATGAAATCCAAAAGCATTTAATATTGGGATTTCCAAAATTACATCAATAAAAAATTGCGATTGAGAACAAGCACGACTAACGAAATTGACTTGACTTGACGTGAGTAATGAGTGACGTTTCATTTTACGTTTTTATTATCAAAACCACAGATAGACTAAACACAATATTTGTTATCTTACAGATAATTTAATGTTAATATAAAATTGTTTTATAACACATTTGTAATCTATGTTTTTTAAGTAAGTCATGCATATAATTTGTGTGTATGTAAATGAGATTGGTCATTGGACTAACTAAACTACCTACTATTAATTGAAAAAATTTTTTTTAGAGCTGTTGAAAGTTAAAACGTAACAAAGAAAAATAATTATACCTACCGTCGTACTTAAGCAAGGCAGTTGTTTGATTTTTTTTCTTTTTAACGAAATTATTATAATAATATGTAAATTTTATAAACTTTTTATACATTATTTATTATTGCTCTCTTTTATATGGATATTTTATAACATTATTAATGATTAGTGTCCAATGTCCATCAACCTACCTATATTATTATCTTTTTGGTTTTACTTTTTTACTTCCTTACTTTGATTTTTTTAGGCGCGCATAGCCCCGCTGGCAGTGTGAATCGCAAGCGATCACGTTGTTAAGCAACGTCGGGCGCGGCCGGTACTCGGATGGGTGACCGCTAGTGGCA
>DWQK01001933.1:0-14272 GCA_018231225.1 Noctuana stator
AAAGAAAAGGTAATGGCAAGCCATGTTTTCGACATTAAGATATACATAGATAAATAAGCGAATATGTGATAGTAGGTAGTGACATACTGACTGACTGACTCGGTACTCAAGTACATACAAATTGAAATCTTTGGTTACAAATATTACACATAATGTTTATATAAGTAAATGGATAAAAGACTATTATAAAAAGTTATTAATTAGTAGGTTCTGTATTCTATCTGACTAATAAAGGGTCAACGATCTAGAACCTTTTACAATGTTATTTTATTATTACACAACTATTACAGTTGAATAATAGGGCTTTTTAATTTTATTTGTAGCAATTATAAACAACTTATTAATATGTGCATTCCACTTTTTTATCTGTGCTGTGTTAAATAATGATTGACGTATATTTTCTTGTTTACCATACCTACGGCAACTTTGTATGCAATTCATTTGTTATCGAAATAACAAGTCAATAAATCAGATTCATTATAATATTATGTGGATGTGGATCATGATATTCCATTTAATATTAATTTTCCATGTACCTACGCTATTGTAGCGTCATAACAGTATCAAACAATCACTGTCAACGTAATAGGTAGGTAATGTACGATGTTTAAATAGGTATAGATGCGGTATCCGCATCTGTATTTTGACAACATAAAATCAAGGAAAATGCCCGACTTTGAGTTAGCATCGGGACTACACGATGTATCATGTTTGACGTTGCGAAATTTCAGCTTGTAAAAGTGTAAATACAAAGCCTTCGTGTAATGTAATGTACTTTTAAACGGTGTAAAAAGGAAAAACGTATCATTTAATGCGTAATGTTTTCCTACAATTCGCGCCATTTTTAATGCAATGATGTTAGTAGCGTATGACCTGTCTACCTATAGGTAATATTATTATGTAATTGGGTGATGGGTATAGACTATAGGTCTACTTTTTTATTAAGCTACATTTTACTGTGTTTAAGTTATCCCACTTAACTTTTTCTATTTTATTTATTTCTTTCTATTTTTATTAGTATCTGAAAATAGTCTATTAAATGTATAATTAATCTGTAAATGATTTGTAAATAAAAGGTCATTAGCATTTCTAGCGTTTTTATGTTTCGATACCTTTTTACTATATAAGTACCTTCCAATGATAAATATTAAATATGAAGTAGAATATTAAAAAGAAAAAAATATAAAGCGTGTGCTATAAATAGTTCATTGATACCTAGCAACGCAATAAACATTCACAATCACAATATTTAATTATCGATTCGCATTTTTATAGAAAGTGGGGCACTGCTCATGCATTTATTGTACTTTACCAGGTTGGCTTTTGCACTCAATAAACAATTGGCTGCATTCATCTTCTCTGGTATTGAGTAGGTACCTATATAGTTTGGCGCAACATTGGCGCGTCACAAGTAGATGTACCTACTTTTGGTGGCGTGGCGCGTTTCGAACCCGACCTGACGTTTCTGGACTTGCAGATCATATTCAAAAAAGTTCTCATCTTGTTATGTCTGATTTGAAAGACGAATTAGTTAAAAGTCAGCAAGTAACAAAATAAAAGTACTCACAATTATGTTCATCCGAAGACTTGCTGCGCTGCGTAGGTAATGTGCAGGAAGCCGTCACTGCTGCGGAACTGCTGGTATGCCTGCGCCATCGTCATGCTGTGGCTCGCCAGCACTCGATCGTTCACCAACAGGTATAAAGCCTATGAAATTTAATCACATGTAAACACGTCAAGCCGTCGGTCCCGGTTGTTATCGATAGATAACAGTCGTCTGTCAACTAGTCGGAGGCCCTTTGGGCTGCTTGACAACATCCGACACGGGTCGTCCACTAACCCTTATCTCCACCAATCCGCATTGGAGGAGCGTGGTAGAGGCAACAGCCACAGGTCTTTCCCGGTTGTGGGAGAGATCCGTGCCCAGCAGTGGGATATAAGAAAGGTTAAAGCCAAACATAGTGTACACAATCTGGAGAAGATTTTCTTTTGTTTAATTCAATGTTGAAACTAAGTGAGCGTTTACTGTGAATTTAGAAAGAAATTTTTTTGAAAAGCAAAGATACATTATGTAGACTTTCATGCTATAAGTGCGTTGCCAACTTCGTACTGTATAAAATCAAATTTATATGGAAAAAAAATAGCGAATAATACGATCTAGTATCCACTAGGCGCATATTGGAGTGTACGGTTGGGCGGAGTTTAACAAGGCTATAACTATCGCATACTATCTATAAGGATAAGACATCATAAATTTAATTATTTATTAGCACTGGATTGTTCTAAAAAGTACTAATGGTAGTTGACAGTGCCTGACTTACCTGAGAATCTCGCAATTTCATCTTCGTTCTTATGATATAAAGAAACTGGGACATTGTTAGTTCTTGGGGCACTAAAAACTTATTGCGGCCCAACACTGGCACATCCTTTTCTCTCGCGTAACGTTCCACATACAACTAAAAACAAAAATAAAATTATGTCTTCCGAGTCAGCAGTGACGTACTCGTATATATAGGGGGCCCATTGGGGCCCTTCCGCAAAGTCCGGGCGGCACTAAGTGCCTGTACTTACCGGAATTTTATTCGGGAAACGATGCCTTATTACTTCAACTTCTTGGTTTGATCCCGTCATATCTGGCCAAAAAATTATGGATGAAACAAAAGAACAATAAAAAAGAAACAATGAAATCAAAGTTGTAGTATTTTATTTTTCTTAAACAAATAAAATTATATCACGGATTACATCGTTAAAGATTAGATATTTATCTTTTTGGTAATATATATGATGATAAAAACAATAGCATTATGGTATAAGTTTAGTTTATCTTAGTAAGAAATTTATTTAAGTTAAGTGTTTCTCAACAAATGAGTTAATTATTCTAGCAATCTACATAATTGCAAAAAAATACTTCAGAACAGTAAATAAACCTCACCGTCTTGGTATCCAAAAACCTCTTGAGAAGCGTATGTTATGTACAGGAAACCATCCTCATCTCCGTAAGCATCGTATGCCTGAGCCATCGTGAGACTCATGCTGAGCATCGACCTGTTGTTGATTATGAGGTACAACGCCTAAAACAGATTAAACCATTAATAACTGTATAAAGTCAATAAGATGTGTAAATATTTTGCAACTTTAAACGTCTGTTTGATCTTTAAACTAAATTAAGTCGAAACATTAACCCGGCCGCTAATTTAGCTCAATCTTACATTGTAGTATCTCGCATGTCTACAGCTTTATATGCAAAAGGGAGGAACTGTTTATTCGACTTGGTATCAGCACACTACTAATTTCTATAATGGTCCCTAGTTGTCTAACAGTGGCGCTTATGACGTTAGGCAATGAATTTATCATCGACGTTATCGCCATAATTGTGATCTCAGTAATTAATTATTTACTTGGCTTCAATGATTATTATTCGCATACGCAGGCCAAAATCATCTATCTCTCTTACATATATGGCTAGTGATAGTGATAGTTACAGTTCAAATGTACAGCTAATTGATTTAACATAAAGTTAACCTTTCGATAGCGACTGCTTTCTAACATCTTTTTGTTTGTCACTAATAAATAAATTGATAAAATGCCCACTTACTTGGTTCGGCTTTATCCTTATTCTGTTACGGATAATTACTAGGAATTGGGACATTGTGATATCTTCTGGTACCAAAAATTTGGATTTGTCGAGTGTTGGCAGATTTCTTTCTTTGTGATACCTTTCTACTATAAGCTAGAAACAAAAGAAAATTTATGTAGCAACAAAATCTTAAAAAAAAGAAATCTTAGACTCAATGAAATTTGGTGCTTAAATCTTACCGGTATTTTTGTGGGAAATTTACTTTTGATGGCCATTACTTCTTCCTTTCGGCTTACTGTAACAAGAAAAAAAATTTGTATCAATACTTTCGTTTCGTGTCGTACTTACATGTTGTTAGCCCTGATATCTAAAATAAGTAGGTACTATTTAAAGACGTTTCTAGTTGTAAGGTTAGGCGCATTCGTTTGAAGTGTTTAAAAAATAATTTCTAATTTGGTATTAGCTTAATTTCTACGCATTATTTGAGTTTGTCTGCAACCACAAGCATCCGAAACGCAATCTTGTTCCTAAATATGTAGGAATTTTCAGCACTAAAAATAAAATATTTAACTGTTCTAACTTTGTCCCATAAGTATGTCTGTCTATATCCATTTCAACAGCTGAGCGTGGTCACGAATACGAGCAATGGTCTTACTATAGGCGTAATTAGGCAATTACTTGAATTAAATTGATAATGTGCAAATAATGAATCCTAGTTTCGTAGCAACCGATTGTTGTACACATTGTCTGTAGTTTACTACGATTACAGTTCAATGAACCCTGTGATGTAGGATTGGTATAATAGATAATATGTACAAGGTACACGCTACTAATGGAATTCGAAAAATGATTAAGATTCCTGTTCTGGAAATTAAGCTTTTACTATCAACGCACTAGGCCCCGTTCCAAAAATGTAATATTATCTCCGAGCTAACGAACACACACAGATAGAAAATAGTAAATAATATTGTTAGGTAAATATTCTTCGAAAAATAGTCCCACTTCCACGTTTAGGTACCTTCTACCTACTTACTAAAAAAAGCCTGCATGTAGACTCATCAAATAAAAAGGTGCCCTTAATAAATAACGGCAATTAATTAAATACCGGCTTATAATAAGTTGACTTTAAAGTATGTATAGGTACACTTAAAACTAACTAAGTACCTAATTACTACAGCATTTTGTAAGCTTTCGAGAGAGCGTAATAAGTTTCTAGTATCGGCAAACATGAAGTGATTATAATTAAGTGACTATGATGCAGTTTAGCAAAGCACACTTTCATTTATGAGACCACGTACGTAATCACTACAGATGCGTGATATAGGTAAGTATCAATTGTTTATAAATACATTAACGTAATGAGAATGTAGATAAACATAATAATATAACCAAAATACAATTAATAGATACAAGTAAGTAGGGACATTAATCTATGACAATTTACGCATGGCACGCACTATGCTTTACTTTCTAATACTAAATTAATTAGACATAATGTTAAAATAATCCAGTTACCAGACTATACACTCAATTATAAAACAGGAAACTTGCAGATACAATATCATATTCCGGAATTTTTTTCTATTAAAACTCATAAATGCTAAACGAAGGTTCCAGACTTCCAGAGACGTCCCGGAAATAGAATAAACTTATGAATGAACATAAAAGTTGACAAAATTGACAAATCATTCGCTTACAAAATTTCATAGTTATACAATAATACTTACGCTTTAATCATAATAACTTTTTTAATAACTTCAATTTCCAAATTACCAAACAAGAAGCCATTATTGCCGCACAAAATTATTAGAAACAAATTATAGATATAATTTACAAATAAAAAACTATGTAAGCACCGAATTTGGTTATTATTAAGAGGGAATAAGATATAAATAAGACAATTAAACGTAAAAACTGTGAATATTAAACATCGCACAAGTATTAAAAAAGAGAAAACTTACTAAATGGCCTTTTGGTTTTGAAGCACTGTTTCACATTGTGATTAACATCGTGTTTAATCAAAGTCGTTATGAAGTTCAACTCCATCTTTAAAAGCACCGGTCACAGAGAATTACAGTTCAAATCTGTCGCAAGTGTGAAATAATGTGTTCGTGCACTCAGTCCGCCGTTGGAAGCTCAACTATAGTAGAGTAAATAATACCAACCAGTTTTATCAATCGTTGTGAGGTCGTTTCTGGTAAATAAGGTCCATCGTTAGATACCTACTCCCTGTAGTGACCGACAAAAAAGGGACGGGTGAACCGTACGTGTACGCATTCACGTTTACTCTCAAAAATGCAGGTAGACTGATATGTTATGAACAGGTATATTATAGGTGCCCAAGACAATGTGTTGGAAGGTGTCATCGCCTTTGAGTTCGGAAAATATAAATGGGAGTGCTACTTTTGTATGAAAGGTTTTGTTAACTATATTATTACAATTTCGAACTTTTAACGATTAACAGTTGTGAATGCTACTGCTTAATGTAATAATGTCCATTTTTTGGTTTACTGTTAGTACATAAATTAAGCATAGGTTTAGTCACTACCATAAACTAACATTGAAAGGCCCATTTCAACCTGAACGGAATCGGGACCTGGCATAATAATGTACTTACTGGTAAGATCAAATTTGGCCTGGGTCTCGAAGGTAGACGCATGTCTGTAGGTATTTATAGGTTATTCCTTCCTTTCTTATAAATCTATTCAGCAGAACTATAGTCTTCCTTGTTTCGCTAAGCCACCCTTGCCCGTGATGACATATTTTTCGTAATTCCTAAAATGAGTCAACTAGTTACTTAGTAAAGTTATATCTTAAATAGATTATAATTGAAGTGTACGTGTGTAGCATGTGGTTCGATGGCAGTATGAGGTGCGAAGTTATATAATAATTTGGACACTGTTTTTATATTTCTTAGTCCAGAAATTGTGGCCAGAATTTAGTTTAATTTAAAATCCTATTATTTAAGAGGTCGAAATTTTTGAATGGTAACTTGGGCCTGACTTTCATAAATATCTAAATATTTTTGATAAGGTAACTTATTGTTTTGGACTGTAGGTGATTCTACCTTCGTCTCTTGATGCTAACATTAGGTACCATTAGTTGAATTTAATAGTGACCGAGACTACGAACAATAATGACTGTTCGCAGGGATGAGATTTTCATTAAGGCACTGACAAGTACGTATTTTTATAGAGTTCCTGTACTTAAACCTATCCGATCCGAAGCTTATCTTATCGAACTATATGAATTACGTGTCATAGAAGGCACAAAAGCCATAAAATATAGTGCGTAAACACTTTTTATGGTCTAGATAGTATCTAATAAGGCATAATCTATCGCAAATAGTGGACATTAAAGTTGAGTAGGTACTTCATTTTGAACCTGAATAGACTTGATTGTACCAGTTGTGCCTATTTTGCTTTAAATGTGGAATGTTTGTTGAACTTTGTGGGCAAGGGAACACTTATACAAATTCTTTATAGTTCCTCCTTTTTGGCATATTTTCCAATGGGCCTATACTTGACCTTGACTATGTATGCCTCTATCAACTTTTGAATCGGTAACAGAGTTTCCTGAGGTGGGTATTGGGTACCATACCATTCTGGGAAGGGCAGGATTTCTATTATTTTCCTACTTCTATATGGATGGATGATTTAGGTATAGGTATTTGATACTTTTGCTGTTATGATGTTATCCAGGACAGAACATTCTACATTGAAATATTAGTATCAAGGTTATATATTAAACGCAATTGATAAATAAGCAACATGGTATCAATATTTGTTTTATATTACTCGTTCTAAAAATAGTTCAGATTACGTCCTTAACTCTTAATTATAAAAGTAACCTCTACAGTGTGGCGGCCAATTAAGTAGATAAATTTTGTTTTGATGTCTCTTGGTACATAATATATCGCATTGACAATAGAAAACAGATAAGGGATAGTCTTGGTTCATACAGGAAGTGCCACTGCCACACCCTCTTAAACACAATGTTCCTACCTGTATCACACACGCTCACACACATTTACACCTAACATACCTACCATCAAAGGATTTCATTAACATAATTTATGTTGCAAATATTATTAGAAAAAGAAGTCCAGAAAGGGATTCGTGGATAAAATGTACCTAATGTAGGTAAATATTAAGTAGGTAAGTCTGTCAGTTTAAGACAATATACCTACCTACCTAACCTAATATAGTAGATCCTTCAGTTGATTACTTAATATACTATATAGAACATTATAATATACCTATATTAATCCATAATAGGTAATAAAATAATTACTTTCTATTTATCACCATAAGCTGATAATGTAGCTCAAAATATTCCTCTGTTTACATTTAGGTACATTCCTGCCTGATACATGTCTGGTAATATCAAATATATCAATTGGCCGCATAATAACAAACCTACCTAAATAAATACCTATTTAAAGTTTGTGTTATTTATTTTGTTCTACATATTTTATAAATAGTTTATACAAAGTAGATTACGATTCGGTTAAGAAAAACAAAATGTATCTTAAATTTTTACCCATAAAATACCTACTTATTTTCTATCTAACTTACGGGTGTACCTTTCAGTATCTTTTTGTTTTTATAGGTACTTATTATAATCTTTGCTTACGGGATAGGACGTATTTATCTATACTAATAATATAAAGTTAGTTTTTTGTTTAATTGTTTGTTTAAACGCGCTAATCTCAGGAACAACTGGACCAATTTGAAAAATTTTTTTAGTGTAACATAGTCCATTTATCGAGGAAGGCTATAGGTTATCAAGCGTTACGTTGTAATCCTTAACATTGGTGAAACCGGGGGGCATAGCTAGTATATATATATAATCGTGCAATGTGTGCAATCTGGCGAGCCAGAAATAAAAAACTAATGAAGTTGAGTCTGCTGCTGCCTGTTAGGTGATTTAGGTGGCACCAACCAAATTCTGGGTTCTTGGTTCTTGACTTCTTGGAGTGTTGCATTCTGCGTAGTAACTATTCTCTAATCTATGCCCCTGCATAGTATCTGCCCTGTCAGGGCTGACAGGCCTGTCCTGTCAGTGCCGTCACTGTCAGTAGCGTCAGCTGGCACTGGCATGTCATGTCAGTCAGGCAGGCTTCTTTTTTTATGGAAGAGAAGTACCTCCTACTAGTCCTACTATCTACCTACTTTACTTAGTAATTTAGAACGAACGCCTTACTTACTATTTTAGCTAAATCTTCTCTCTACAAAATGAATTTTTATTAGGCGTTATTTATATTTCGCCCCCGATATTTATAGGCTTTTTTGAAATTCACCTTACACAATATGTGATTATGATGGACTTTAGAATCGATAACCCAGTTTCTAAGGTAGCGAGTGTTAAGTAACTTCCTGGAACTGACACTGAAACGCCTAAGAAGCACTAGAAGTTGCTATTGATAGCGGATGTGTTGATTGTGATCGTCTGTGCCTGTGGAGATAGTGAAGATGTTGTTTACGCCGATTTATATCGCTATGACTTTCATCAAAACCTGGCGCATCCGCTCGTTCAGAGCTCGGCTTCTGGAGTTTCTTAGCGGGAATACTAGTGTCGCGTTCTGTAAAGTGCCAGAAAATGCTGCAGGTAAAATTTTATTATAATAAATACCTTAGTGGTAGCTTATGTATAAACTGCGTTAATTTTACTTAACTTTTATTTTCGTTAAATGATTTAATTAGGGATCATGTTTTTGATAAAATCTAATTAGTAGCCTATTATTTACCTACTACCAATTATGTGTATTAAATCATTATTTTAGGCTCACAAACCTTTTAAATAAACATTGACGAATGTCTTTAAAAATGTTTGTTAAAGTAAAAGAAAATTTAGACAATGTTAATTAATTTTCTTTTTTTGAAATATAATTTTTAAAATGTAACCTCTTAACCCGATTTATCTAAAATATAATTTTCTAATGTTTAATTTCAGAGACACCAACACTCAGTTCGAAGCTGTGTACCAATCCTAAGAATGCATATCTCTGTGACCTCCTAGACTACACAAATGCATCGAGAATTTGCAGTATGAAGCCTATGCAATGTATAGAAATTAGTGATTGGGTGTCCTGTGCAGGCGGTCTACCACTTGGCTCCAGTGACACATCACCTGTCACAGATTTGGATGTTGAAATTTTGTTTGAGTGTGAATTAAACCCACATGAATATAGTTCTCATCATGATATAATCACCGTAAGATAGTTTCTTATACTTAACTGCAGTAATATGCCTAATCACTGTTATTCTGTTTCTATAGTTGAATCAGCATTGCATTTGATTTATATGAACTGATACAATTAAAGAAAACAAAAAGAAAATTGAAATACATATCCAATTAATTGTCTAATAAATGTTCTTAAATTGAAATGTGTCGGGCCATTAATCCTGTTTATTTTTAGCTAACAACAATGCTTGTCTTGTTTTTATTGTTATCATAAATTATAACTTTATCTTTCCACACTTCTTCTCACATCACACAACAAGTTTAGCTGTGTCACATCTCATATTCTATAGTTCCTGCAATATTCTTTAAAACAGGACAATACATTTTTGCTTCACTTATAATATAGGTGCCAAAAGCATTGATTGGCATTGCTCCTGAATTAATCATTTTTAATCATTGACAATTATTTCAGTTGGAGTCAATGGGGCAACCAGTAGCTTGGAAAGCAAGTTCACATTTAGCAATAGTGCTGAAAACAAACATAGAACATTTGAGTGTTATAGGCTTTCAGTTTGTTGGTGGCGAGTTCATCATTGATCGGAAATTACCAGTTGTAAGAATACAAAGTAAGTAAAATAAACAGAAAAATGTTTTTAGAAAAACTCATATTCTTTTATTATATTATGTCTTAACCTGTATTATAGCATATTTAATCTGAATGTTTCATTATTTTCAGCTGTACAAATATCAGGGGAACCAAACAAAGCCACAGATCCATCAATGAGAGGCCTACGTTCAGATATCCAGCATGGTCTGAAGCAGACACCAGATGACTTTCAATGGCCAGTCCATGCAGCGTTGCTTAGAAAATTATCCAAAGTAGTTGATATAAAATCTGATGTTAGAAGTTTTACTAGAGAAATGAATGGAGGAAGCGATCAGGCCTTAGACACTATATCAGTGGGTAGACGGCAAGTTACTTTAGCTGATGTTAGCACTATTACTACTAAATCTCTTTCTGCAGATGATGACACTGAATCTGTAGAGCCAAGCCAAAAAACTATTATAGAACCTCAACAATCTCCTGAAAAATCTCTTGAAATATCTCCAAAAAAAACTCCCTATATATCTCCAGAGAAGAAAGCTTCAGAACATATAGGCGATAATGAAACGGTAGTTGAAAATGTTACTGTTGAAATTCAGCACAACATTACACCAAAGAAGTCGAGTCTCAAATTAGACCTGAAGAAAGGCACAAGTCAGCTCTCTACGTCCTTACTAAATATTTCAAGCCAAATAAAGTCCATCACGACCCATAAGAGAATAGTGAGTACAACTGGACCAAAAAAGTTACAGCCGCAGATAGAAACAAGTTCACAGATTAAGGAAGAGTGTTCACAAATTAAAGAAGATAGTTCACAGCCTAAGGAAGAAAGGTCACGAACTAAGGAAGAAAGTTTCCAACTTAAAGAAAAAAGTTCACAACCTAAGGATAACTGTTCAAAGATTAGTGAAGAATGTTCGCATGTCAAAGAAGATTCAAGGAGTGCGCCCATTCCACAGGGCCTACCTAAATCTATAAAAAGTTCCCGTCCATTAGTAAATACGAAATCTCCAAACGTTTTGATATATTCTGATAGTGTAGTTGCTAGAGAAAATTTGGAAGCAACCCTTCGGAAAGTTTTAGATTGTGATAGGTAAGTAAGTCAGACAAAATTAAGTAAATTTTCTTTATTTTTTTTTTAATATTTTAAACTAAGAAAAAAAAACCTCTCAGCATTCCATTAAAATCAATTATAATGACATTTTCTTTATGTAGCACTAGCCTCTAGTAATTCAATGTTTAGTGGGGATTAAAATAAGCTTTTAAGCATTGCCTACAGACCTAATAAAAAAATTATGTTCCAAAATTAATTATTAATCATACCAATTATGTCAAGCGTACGATACGTCATGGATATGATTCAACAGTCTATTCTGATTTGTATGAGCTGTCTGTATGGGTGTGTGTATGAAGGTACGCGGTGACAAGCGTGTCGCTGGAGACGCTGTGTGGCGGCGCGTGGCGCGGGCGGTGCGCGCTGGTGGGCGTGGCCGGCTGCGCGGCGGCGGCGGCGGGCCCGCTGCTGGCGCACCTGTTGTCCGGCGGCCGCCTACTGGCGCTCTGCTCCGACCTGCTGCACACCGTGCTGCCCCACTACGAGACCGCAGAGGTAACCACCATACGACCCACAGCTCACCGCCTAGTATACTGCTCGATATTTAAACTGACATCACTGTTTATTAAGATTATCTTTTTATTATTAGTTATTGTTAAAAAAAGGGTAAAAAATGATAACATCTTACTTGCGTACATAAGTTTCACGCTTTTTATGCACTAATAATGCATTCATAAATTAAATATGCATTTTTATCATTTACAGATTCGCGAAAATGAAATAGTGCAGTTTTCATATGATAAGTGGAAGTCGGTTAAAATGAAGCATCACATATTTTGCTATCAAGCATCGCCCGCTAAGAAACAATTTTCTACTGAAAGTGATAAACAGTAAGTATATGAATTCTTACAGTATTATAATATTATTATAAGTAAAATTATTACGATATACTAAGAAATGAATAACAATGGATTTGCAGTTGAATTTTAAGAAATTACAATTTGTATAAGAAGAACCAAATTAAAATGACTTGTCCTTTTACAAATGTGCATAGTCTATTTAAAAGGCAGAATTTCGTAACATGCTGAATATGTCTTAGAAATTTGTAATAAATTGACCTACCACTTCAATTAAACTCATAATATGGATAAAATGTTTAGCGTTTTCAATGGTATTGCCTTTCCGTTACGTAATTCAGACTGCTAATGAATAGTTTAAGAAAAGTTTCGATATAGTAATACTTCCTAAAAGAAAATCCATTCAGAAGTATCCTATTTTGTTCTTATATCTCTATGTGGCATGTTAAAATATATTTATTAAAAAGTATATCCAAGTTTGGTCTTGTCTCATTTTTGATTCAATGTAAATAGTTGTGTTACAATAGGTATTATGTTATTGATATAATATTGAATAACTTTGCAGAGCCAGTCAGGATGCTAATATGTGTTGGTATGCAAAAATAATTTAATGAGATCTTATTACACTATAATAGCCATTTCACATACAAAAAAGACATGAGCTTGACTCCGTAGTTTATACTTGCTACTTCAATTTAGTTGCTATAAAAAATTATGGCTTATGTTAAGTAGTGAAATTCATCCTATTCATTTACTCCAAAGTTCAAGAAACTTGCTTAGGTAGTTTTTAAATAGATGAATAAACCATACTTTATATTTATATATTAATTCTAATATTAACTAATATTATGGCGGCAATCTTGTCTTCGAGACTAGTAACGTGTAATTTCAGATTTTATGATATCTATGGGCTACTTCATTGATATAAAAAAGTAATTCAATTTTTTTTTAATTTATCAACGAATATTGAACACATATTTGTAATTAATTATTTAATTAATTGTATATAAATAATTAAATTCATTATTTAATTACTATTTAACTTATTTTCAATGTATTTTTGATAGTTTTAAATTTCATTTAATAATGAATTCAATTGTAATATTTTATTAGCGTAATGAAACGATGATGTTTTTTACGTGGTGTCGTAGCCTATAAATACTCTAGCACTTACCAAGAAATTGTTTGGCATTTTATAATCTGGAATATTTTAGTGTTAAGAGTGTTGCCGACCTTTATAAATAAATAAATAAATAATTACCTTAAGTATTAAACAATGAAACATGCATGTAACATAGTTACACAGAGTTTATAAAGAAACACTCAAAGTATAAAATATTTTGAACTTAAAACAATTTCATAGCAGGCCTGGATTGGTTCAAAAGCTATAGTATTCTAGCTACTCTGACTAGATAAACTGAGAAGTAGAATAAGTAAAGAAGAATTAGTGCTTCAAGGTCAATGTAACTCAATCGGACCTCAGTCCAGGCCTGACTGTGAGCACTTATCATGGTATATCATGGTTTGCTGCATTATATTAGATAGTTGGTAACATTTATACATCTAGAGAAACATTACTACATCCAGCATGGCGTTATAAGCTCAATTTCGGTCTCATTACTTACTTATCATAAAAAATAAATAATGATGTACTTATAGTAATAAAATGTAATATTATACAATGCTAGTAGAATTATTTGACAGTCGACTATTTTATTAAGTAATGTTTTTATTTCTATTTTAATCCTTGCAATGTTAATAACGATTCTGTTATGATAAGTAAGTGTTGATACTTTAAAACTATTTAAAAAAATTGTCTTAAGGTTTGTTGTGATCTTGCAGGCCATCTAAATATACTGGGCATCCCGGTCATGAGCTGGATATACAGGTGTTGGCGTCGGAAGAGACCTGGCGTACTCCGTCCCTTCTGCAGGCCACTGACCTCACTAACAAGGGTATTGCGATCTTCTCGCAGGTAATTAATTTACAATGGC
>DWQK01001934.1:0-14270 GCA_018231225.1 Noctuana stator
GCCGATGTACCGAATTATTTGACGTTCATCCAGTGTATACGTGTACCTTATGATGAATGAAAATTTTGAATTTGAATATAGAGTAGCCAGCAATCGGCAACCTTTTGGCAAATAAAGGCCACATACTGGCAAAATAAAGTAAAGGCAGCAATGATAAAATGCTTTTTAATATATCTTTATTTAAATAAGTGCATGTTTAGGTTTATACATTTAAATATTTTGTCAGACGCCTTGGAGACATCTTCCACTATTTTCTAGCATGACGAGGGCTGCATAATGCCAGCGGGACCTCAGTTGCCGACCCCTGCTACAGAAAAATCTAATATAATACCTATTAAAAAGGTCAGTATTATATTCTATGGGACTGATACCAACTACCAACTACTACCAACCTATAACTCGATTCACCAAACTTACCTTTAGAATTCTGTCTGATCTCATAGATTTATTATAAACTGACGTGATCCCCTCAAAAAAACTCCCTCCCTGACAACTGCTGTCATTTTAACAAAAAATGGAAGAAATGTAACAAACCCGTAAGAGTCAAAAAACAAAGATTTACCTAAATCTTTGTCAAAAAATGTTAGTAACACAACTCCAGATTACCTCAATAAAAATTACCATCCAATAAATCCATAGAAGTCTTATAATAATATCAGTAAGCTTCACAATGTTACGACTAAGTGTCCACCTTGCGAAGCCAGCGAGGGTCGTCTTCATTCCTCTGAAGCATTATCAGCATTTCGTGATGTCAGAGGAGCTGGCACGGATTGAGAGACAATGCGATAGACTCTGTCCCGTGCCTAGGTTTCCACCTCAAAAGGTTAGTATATTACCTACCTACTATATTTTAAGCATGAGATAATATATCTGATCTGGCCCCTGTTGGTACACAGCTTCCATAGGCCTCATCCGTCAAAAATAATTACATCACACAATGCGTTGCTTTTGCTAAGGAACTTAGGCGATCCTATTTAATTTCTATCAGTAATCTTGTTATGTAATATTATAAACGCGAAAGTTTGTAAGGTATGGATGGATGGACGTTTGTTTCTCTTTCACGTAAAAACTAAGTACTAAATGGATTTTAATGAAACTTTCCAATAATATAGCTTATATACATCAGAATAACACATAGACTACAAATTATAAAGATATTGCGTGAATTGCTCGAAATACTAATCCTGCGCTGACGAAGTCGGGTGCACCACCTAGTTTTTAGATAAAGTTATTCTGCATACTTAAAACTAAGTATACACGTGTCAGGTGACAATAATCGGTGCCGGGAGCGACGTAGGGCGCGTCACAAGTTTGTTCCTCAAGCAGCAGAAGATTGTGAAGTTTCTGGCTCTATACGACGACCTGCCCGAACACAACGTGCTGGGCGTGGCCAACGACCTCGCTCACATCGACACCAGCACCGAGGTGGAGGCGTATCAGGGTCGCGTGTTCCTTAGAAATGCTCTTCATGTATGAAGCCCATCAAATATTAAACTAGACAACAGACCGTAACTACAATAACATTGATGAAGTACAAGGGTAGTAGAGGTATTTGAGGACTACACCCGTCCTGTCCGGTGGTGATTACGCGGTCTGCCATACGAAGGGTCCTGGGTTTGGATCCCGGCGGGGTAGAAGGATAGATAAGAAGTCGGGGTTTGTACTTAAGACGGAAATTAAAGGTTACCAAAGCGCAAGTGTGTAACTACGTAACCACTATTTTCCAAGTGATGTAGACTCAAGCTGTGTTTATATTCTTAAGCTAAATTAAATTACTACTTTTATGAGGTATCTCAGAGAAATGATAATTTATTTTAAATGCCCTTCTCTCATGTTTATGTAGATGCCCTGGACACCAATCACCTTTATCTTATGAAGCATAGTAAAGTAATTCCTTTGTTTATTTCTATAAGGCATTCACTTATATATTACTTTCGTAACGTAGGACGCGGATGTAGCCCTGATCTGCGGGGGATGCTACGTGACCCCGCCATGCTGCAACATCCCAGACCGGGAGCTGTTCTTCTGCAATATGCAGTACGTGCGCACCGCAGCGTTAGCATGTGCTCAGTTCTGTCCGCAAGCCGTGCTCGCTGTCCAAACTCCGCCAGTAGACTGCAATCTAGCTTTATGCCTCTATGTTAGCATCCACAAGGATCCACGTACCCAGCCCAAAAAGCTGAACGGAGAGACCTGAACCTGAAAAACGGGGACAAAGTTTGTATGGGACAACGTAATTCCGTGATCCTTTCTTATCGGATTCCTTTACGTACGCAATACAAAGAACATACACTCCCAAGTTTCAGATCTCTACGTTCCGCGGTTTGGGCTGTGCGTTGATCGTCTTCATATTGTCAGATATCTTTGCACCAGTCTATTATCTATTACCTAGTAAATGATTCGATGAACTCGTAGACGTTAAAACAAAATCTGGTGTACGACAAACGCCGGCTGCTGGGTGTGAATGCGATTAACGCGATGCGCGCTAACCAACTGTTCTGCGCGCTGACCGGCAGCGACCCGGCGACCGCCAGCGTGCCCGTCGTCTGCGGCACCGGCCGGTGCACGCGCGTGCCTGTATTCTCCTCCGGGAAAGCGGGGAACTTTCCGCAGGTATGTCTTTAAAGATTTAAATAAGCCCTTTAAGCCCTTGCATCATCAACTTTCTGCGGGTATTCTCAATGCCATTGATTTGCGAGAGGGTTTTGGAATTTCTGGATTTGAAACAGGGTGATTTCTTTCATGTCATTACGGAGTTGTTACTTAAGCTAATATTCATCAACTTCATGTTCCATCGGTAAAATCCACACAGACAGGCGCCATGTCTTCCATTTCTTTGCAATTGGTAGGCCTATAACTTGCAAAGCTTTCTTTTATAGAACCCGATAAAATTTAGAACTCAATTAAATATTAGAAGTAAATTTATAAGTCAAAGTGGATTACTTTTTATGATATAGACACAAGTGGACTGCCTAACGCGGCTAGTGCGTGAAGCGGACGACATCATCTGTCGAGTGAAGAGCAACAATGAGCAAGGACACCTTTCCATCGGGTTCGCCACAGCGAGATTAGTTGTGAACATCATGAAAGGTAAAATAATATCAGGTCATCAGGAGGCATAGGTATCTACATTTCAAAGGTATTTTTATCGCTGCAGATTTCCATCTAAAGGTGTAGTTTTCAGCAGATTTGTTTACTGAGAGGCATCGACCTTAAGTCCTCAAGAATTCTAAAAGACATCGACTATAGGATCAAATATCCTAATGCTAAATAATTGCCTAAGTGCTAATTAATGCATATAACTTGTGTACGATTTCATTGTTCCACTAGAACTTAGTCTGTCGATCTACATTATTTGTTACCTCTCGTTTCCTCACGTAATTATTTCAATTTAGGCCTCTTCGAGAAACCAACGTTCATCGACAGTGCCCTAGTGGAGCAAGCTGACCCAGCGAAGTGTTATAACATGCCAATATGTGCCACGCCTGTAACTATTGGCAGGGGAGGAATCGTGGAGTACGCGGTGCCAACCCTCAACGAAGCTGAAACCATGCTTTTGGAGGATAGCAAGTGTGTTTGAAAGTTTACATCTATTTACCTCCTAACCTTCAAATAAAGGACGCCTTCTGCAATTTTTATGTCACACTGCTCGGCACGGGTCTCTCCCCAACAACCGAAGAAGGCTTGGAACATACTTCCACCACGCTGCTCAAGTGCAGATTTTTGGAGATATGGGTTAGTGGTCAACCCGCGTCGGATTTTATCAAACCGCCCAAAGAGTCTCCGACCAGCGTGCCCTCCGAAGCACAGAAACGCGTATGAAATTTGTCACTTGCGGTGAACCATCCAACCGTGCCCGATGATGCTCAGGAGTGTGATCGCTTACGATCCGCGCACTTCGAAACTAAAGGATACCTTTTCCCTTTTATGTTCAGGTGTGACCTTGAAGACATGGTGAATCTAGGGCGATGCTACGCAGAAGGTGACGAATACTTCATTCATCCTGATAAGTTGTGTCGACCATGTATATGCCCGCCTTGTAAAGTGTGTGAGCCTTGCGGACATAAACGATCTAGAAGATAGACTTGTAAATTCAGCAACAAGATTTCCAGGAGTCAAATCTATGTAAAATTATATCAAATATTCTAGTAATGAAGCAGTGTAACTAATAGAAATAAATAAGAGTGTTAGAATTGTGTGCAAAACAAAGAGGTTGTGCCTCATTCAAAGTAATTTCCAATAGCCGGTAAACTGCATGCGTTTTGATTAAACATTTGGATTAGTATCTAATGCTGATTAATTCATAAATTAGAAATATACCTCCCTCGTATCTAACTTTTATATAATAGACTGTTTTACAATTAAAATAAGATTCGCTTATAAAAATTGTTTTTGTTGCGTATACAAAAATAAGCAGATACAACATTAATCTGAAAACATATTTTTTTAGATAAAAATTAAATTCTGAATTTCGTTTTTCTAAACATTTTTATATCATGTAGTTATGCTTTATACGATATAGTTAACTGAATAGTGCAACGCCGAGGTGCTTTACCTAAAATTTCTTTAGAGCCTAATTTGGGTTGATCTAATTAATTTAATAAGTAGATAATAAAAAGATCTTTATAATTAATTATATGCTTTATAATTTATTATAATTATTCTGGAGTTAGACTATCCGACGCGGTGATGATGGTTTAGGTAATTAAATTAATTAAATAAAAATTGTTATTAATATTTTATAAGCAAAGTATTTATATGCACTTATTGAATACCGACATCGATAACTTTAAGTATACGCAATACCTACGCAATATGTATGGATTCACCCGGAGCTTAGTTCACAAATCACGGTTTATACTAAATCTACTCGTAAATTCGTTTTCATTGCTGTCACGTGAAGCAAAACGTTGGTCGGAAGTTGCCCACGAGCTGAGTCACGTTTCAATGTTCTTAATTGATCTATATATTAAAACGTGAAGAAAAAACTTTCGATATTTCTTTGAGCATATTTCGGAATACAAAGGAATTTGCCTTTTTAAAACTTGGCATAGTTACCGTTCAGGTAGAGAATAAAATGACTACAGGTCAATGAATTTATTTAGATTGGTCGAATTCCGACCAACAGAAGACCTTTAGTACCTACAAGGTTAACATAGAAAATAATATGCGTTAGTAATGAGATTTTAACTAAGTAACTTGATTACTTAGTAAAAATCTCATTATCCTAAAACAAAGCAAGTCTCTGGGGCATATACCTACTCGTAGTATAAAATGAAATTGATCTTGAAAACCCGTCCTTGCCGCGTGAATCTTGCTACTTATATACGCCCTAAAGTAACGACTTGGTGCTCGTAGAAAAGCCCTTTCGACTCATATTTCAACCCATAATAACTACGAGTACTAGCCGTGCCCCGCTGTTTCTCCCATTTTAAGAATTATAACGTTATGCTCGACAACCTATAACCTTCCTCATGAATGTAAACTATCATACACAAAAATATTTTTTCAAATCCGACTTGTAGTTCCAGAGATTAGCACGTTCAAACAAACAAACAAAAAATAACTAGCTTTATTATAGTACTACTCGTACGTGTTGGATTTATATAATACAAAAATTAATACACCTAACAAAGCGACTTTGTTCTCAATCGTAACCCATAGGTTTGATAATATGTTTATTTAACTCTACACACACCGCGTCACGGGATCTTGTAAGACGGACGTGTACTTGCTTCCAAGTGAATAATATATAAAATATATTACATAATTATCATCACAACAATATTTTATTTCCACCCGTACCTATAAAAGTACGGCGTGGCCGCAAAGCGCAGTCCTTTATAGCGCACCTAGATTCATTTCTTATGATTATTAGTTGTTCTCAGCATAAAAACCTCTAAAGAAACGCGCATTCAGATATAAAAGCTTCTGCAGTTATAATATGCATTTTCCATTACTTTTTCTCATAAAAATATCTACCATTAAAGCCTTGTGCTTATTGAAGTCTAACCGAGCAATTCAATTCATACAAGTCTTCACGTCCAATCGATTATCAACCGTAACGTCTAGACGTACGACTGATATTTGAATGTAACGAGAAACGTGAATCCAATAGCCGTGTACAGCGTATCACTGAGCAGGACTAGAGCTAAGCGACATGTTTATGGCAATTTAAACTCTATAACAATGGAGCAAGATAGAAAACAGATCGCATAAAATTAATTCTTCAGTTCCTTTTCGCTGCCGAATGTATTCGATCCCATGCCACTGCGAAGCATCAAGTTTCAGCGGTTTTTGTGCAAAATTATTAATTCACTTTAATATTTAATCGATGACTCTTAACGCATGGTAATAAGGATGATTATACAATGACTTTTGTTTTGATGCACGCAAGAGTAACTTGGGGTTTTAGTGTCAAACCTAAGAGTTACTTTCCTGATGGCAATGCGCTTTGACAGCGGTTATTTTTACACGATACCTCCACACAGACATACAACATTATTTTTAGGTAGGTTTCCATGAAAATTGTGGTCTTCAAATAATAATTTTCAAATCCCATGACAGATAATTTGCCATTTAAAACAACAGAACATGATAAGAGGGGTCAGCTGCCTGCTATCTCTCCAGTAATAGGACCAGGGCCCTGGGTTCGATTCCCGGCGGAACAGAAATTTTAATGACGAATTTAGATTTCTGTTCCCAGTCTGGGTGTTTGTGTAATTGTGTTTTTGTGTGTGTTAAATTACTGTGAAATTCAGTCATTCCAAATTTTAGTTCAAAATTCTTATTTTCAGCCCCACACTAGGCTTCCCTGTATGGGAACCAGACCGAGAACAGACATTTAAATTTTTGCCCCGCCCAGGATCGAACCCGGGACCCTTCGAATAGTGAACTGGCGTGGTAACCACTACACCACGTCGTCAATTGCTACATTTACTTATTACTTAATAGGTTACCGACTTACTTAGGGATGGTACACAAATCAAAATATTAAGTCGATATCAACCCATACTTGCTAGTGCTACTAATATCAGCATAATGTTAGCCTATAATTAATGTCCGAAATAACGAGACGAGTTCCGATTCGGATCCGATTCCGATATCTCGGATCAATCGGATCGATCAATCGGTCCTTATTGTCAACTGATGATGTGCGTCAACGTTTACACTGTCTGCCATTTAAAAGTGGACCGTATGTCTTTGCAAGACAGTCGCTTTTAGTTAAAATAATATCTACCCATACTTTTTAGAATTATTTACGAAATGGTTGTTGGAAAATTGAATCTTGTGTTATAGTGGGACTTTACATGGATATTTGTATTGCGTATTTGGCATATTCGGCAAATTATCACCAGGTTTGGTTAGTATATATGCCAAAGTATTGGCCTTATTTGACGAAGAATTGGGCAAATAAGCCCACTACCAAACACTCGTTATCGCGTGCTGCTAAATGTTTGTGAACTTGTTATTTAGTTATTGTTGCTTAGTTACGTAATAACGTATTCATCATATAATACGCAAATAATATAAATACAAATGCGGTAACTAAATAGCTATGTGAAGTGCCCACATTAGGGACGTTATAGGTAACTAGCTGTGCCACGCGGTTGCACCCGCGTCAAGAATTGTGACGTAACGCTCGATAGCCTATAACCTTCCTCATTAATGTAGCTATCAGACAGAAAAAATTTTCAAATTTTTCAAATCCGACTTGTAGTTCCAGAGATTAGCGCGTTCAAACAAACAAACAAACTCTTCAGCTTTATAATAATTGTATAGATAAAAAAATCCCACGGGATGTCCAATCCAATAACTACCTATTTCTTATTTATTTCTTATTTTAGCAAAGTAGTCATAACAAACTCACTACGTGTTTCGCTTTAAGAAACAAAAGGAAATTGCTGTATAATTATTGTACGCTATTTCTCGGCTGCCATTCAGTGTAACCAGTAATTTACTACTTGTCTTAAAACAGTTGCAAAACATCTCAAGGGCAGTAGGTACCGACTTTGTTTATAGGTACATTTTAATACTATTTTGTTAAATTTAATTCTAGATTCCCAGTATGTGAGGAGCACAATTGTCGCATCATACAGTTTTTCGTAGTAAATTTTGTAAGATGATCCTATAAATAGATAAACTTATATCTTTTCAAGATATTATTATATATCATATCAATACATAAACAGAAAATTTATTGTGAAAATAAATATTATATAACTCAAGTTTCGAAAAGAACCGCCTTCAAAGTTATAAGCACATAGGTAGTTAAATTTAAGACTTATATTATGGTTTTCTCATGGATTCTGTTGTCAGAACTGAACCAAATTCAAATATAACTAAAAAGTAAGTATCAGCTTTCAAATAAAAAAAGAATCATCAAAATCGGTTCATCCAGTCGAAAGTTAGGAGGTAACAAACATTAAAAAAATACGGTCGAATTGAGAACCTAATTCCTTTTTTCGAAATCGGTTAATTAAAAACTTTTAAAATGCATAAACAAAGAAATGTAATTAGCGAAACTCAATATTTGATTACACCATACACGAAAATGTGAATGAAAACAGAATTATCCAGCATTCCATAAGGAATTCTGGAAGGTTGACTTCGGAAATATTCTCCAAAATGTCAATGAAAGAAACCAACAAAATAATTGTTTATTATTAACTCCCAAGGTAAAACGAAATGAACTCCCGAGCTAAACGTAACGATGTATTGTTGTTACGGAGAATATACAGAAATCCGGTCCAGAGGCTGTTTCATTAAGCAGTTATTTCGGAAATTTATGAGGGTAGACGAAATTTTCCATTTATCCGGCTCGAGAGGACCATACGCGAACACTATAGGAAAAGGTTCGAATTGCGAAATTTAAACGTTTAACAGTAAGACTGAATGAAAGCAAGGTCGCACTGTAGCCTTCTAATTTAACCTTAAAAGAGGGGAGGGGTTGAAGAGGAAAGGGACTGCAGCAGGACTTCTCTTCAATGTCCATGGGTTATAGTCTAAGTGATTATTTAACACTAGCTGTGCCCCGCGATTTTACCCGCGTTAAGCATTATAACGTTATGTTTGATAGCCTATAACCTTCCTCATAAATGTAGCTATCATACACAAAAAAAATTTCAAATCCGACTTGCGCTTCCAGAGATTAGCGCTTTCAAACAAACAAACAAACACTTCAGCTCTTTATATTAGTATAGATTAGTTGGCTTGCATGATCGTATGGTACTCATCCATACTAATATTATAAATGCGACAGTAACTCTGTCTGTGACGTCATCACGGCCAAACCACTGAATCGATTGTGAAGAAATTTCAGATAGAGATACTTGAAGGCAAGACCTTCATGAACATAGATTACTTTTTCCCATTTTGTTTTTCCTTTTTCCACCAATTTTATTGATTTACGAAAAGGTCATTTTCGGCTTCCTGAATCATTTCTGTCACCGATTCACCCATTTTTTCTTTTAGACCGAAGTCCATGCGAACGAAGTCGCGGGTACAGGCTAATCCATACTAATATATAAAGCTGAAGAGTTTGTTTGTTTGTTTGAACGTGCTAATCTCTGGAATTACAAGTCGGATTTGAAAAATTCTTTTTGTGTCTGATAGCTACACTAATGAGGAAGGTTATAGGCTATCAAGCGTTACGTCATAATTCTTAACGCGGGTGAAACCGCGTGGCAAAGCTAGTAAACAATAAAAATATTGAAAGACGAGCAAGAGGCAGCGGGTGTGGAGCTACCCGTCAAACAGGCTGTAGGTTATAGGTAGGTATAGGCCTTTTTCTCTGAAAAGAAAATTTTTTAAAGAGTCTCTTATATATAATTTCTCTACGCTAAAGTCGGCCCCGCGTTCAAACCAACGCCATAAAACCATTCACACATCAACACTTACGATACAGCCTTTGTTTTAACGTTATCGTTGTAATTAGAGACGGGATGATAAGTTCATTACCTTAATACTAATTGGCTTAATTTCCATTTGTGATTATACTAGGATGATTTAAATTAAGCGAAGTGTTGTGTAAAACAGTCTTCATAAATACAATTAAATCTAAGTGTCTTCGGAAATGCACATTAACATTCTATGAGTGAATTTTATATTAAATCAATAGCATTCTAAGGTTGATAAGTTATCAAAGTTTCATGATATACAAATACTATATGTGTTTGTGTGTGTGTGTGTGCGTGTGTGTCAGCGTGCGTGTTGTAAGTATATAGGTACCTGTATAAGTTTCAGTTTAATTTTGTAACTCAGTTACGATGCGGTTTAACAAATTGCTTAGTTCATTACAATAGTTCGTCTCGCAAGTTTAAAAAAAAATCAGCCATGACCTTTTCGCTCACATAACTTTTGATTATGTAAAAGGTGTTATAACGGTTTCTTTTTTGTGTACCATGAAAGTATTACCAACGATTAGTTACGCTATTGTTAACTTCCAACTTTGCTACTTCACAAAAAAGCGAAGTTATAATAAGTCTCAGTCAAGATTAAACCTGAGTTTTTATCAACGTCACCTTCTAAATAATGTTGTGTGAACTAACTCTATATAATAATTCATCATAAGGGTCGGTACACATTATTATCCGATATCGGAACGGTTAGCCATTTTCAGTTGCGATATTTTTTAAATAGAAACTAAAATAAGTAAATCTTAAAAATGTCTTTGTACTCCATTATGTATTGTACCTTATAATTATTGTGTGTACACTGTATATATAAACAAAAGTATATATATAATAAAAAAGTTTGGCCAATTATCATCTTTCACGCAGGTAAATATGTGACTGTGACAGTTAAATATTTCTTTAGATCACGATTATCTTTTTACAATAACACCAAATGCTATCTATTTTTTCTATGGAAGATATCCAACTTGTAAGTCAACCTGCATGCATAAAATTTTCGAATTTGACAATTAGGCTTAACAACTGGGGATAGCTACTATAGATAAGCACTGATCGCAGTAGGTACTAAGTGCTAACCCATCCTTGACATCCCTAATAATGACTGATAATGATAACAGATAAAATCTGCTCCGGTTTCGATAAAACCACCCTTCTTGAAACCTTCCGTACTTACTTCCTTTCCCTTTACTTCCCTTCTAGCTGCCGGAGACATAGCGATCCGATCTCGGACGGCAATGCGGATTAACCTTAAACATTCATACTTCTAAGAACCCCTGGCGCGAAGTAGTGCTAGCGTGCCAACTATGTTAATCCGTCGTCAGGCATGCGTGACCACGTGTCAGACTTAACCGTCCGTCCTTGTCATCAAATGACCAGCATATTAATGGTTGACCACATTTAACAATTTTTCAACATTTGCTCTAATACTTTTCAATTCATCTTAAATGAGTGACAAGTGTATCTACGTGTATCAAATAGGACAGAAGTCCTATCGCGGTCATACGTGGAGGCGTTGACTCATGGAAACTAAAAAGTGTTCATGCCTCATACAGAAATCTATTTTCATCGAATCCCGGACTCTCCGAATGGGGACCGATAACTGAACCACACGGGTCGTCAAATATAGATAGCCGTATATTACGTAAAAAGTATTAATTTTTTCTTATTTCTATTACCGCTCCACCAATTCGCATTGGAGCAGCGTGGTGGAGTATGCTCCAGGCCTTCCTCGGTTGTGGGGAGGGACCCGTGCCCAGCAGTGGGACAAAAAAGGGGTGGAAGGCAAGGCATTCTGACTACCGTTTTTACCGCCTTCAAAAGGCTATTTACTTTTATGTATCTTTTTTATATTAGAATTTCTGTAAAACACACAGTCAAGATGCTCAAATGCTCTGTTTTGTTCTGTACTTTGTATGACGTATAATTACTTACTTCTTTTTTTGTTTTTCGTATGATCGTAGGATGAATGAAGTGTGAATCTTTTTTCTAAGTTCTGATCGTTCATTCATAATCATTATAATAATCGGTCGGTTTAAGTTTACTTTTTTTTTACCGTGTTTTTCTGCGGTGTTATTATTTTTGGAATTACATAATTACTTTACGTTATCCGTAAGATTCAAAGAAAGTATAGTATATATTAAAAAAACAATTGAATTTTTAGTGAGTATTTCAATTTTAAAGGTACTGTGAAATGAGCAAAAGGCCCTTAAACGTGGAATGGCTATGCATGGACGCCGCAATTCTGTTGCCGCCTACAAAGACGCCTATGTCTGGCATTGCTTTTGCCAAGCGATTGCCTAGTGGGGAGGTAGGTCGCTTAAGTAAACATAATACTTTTACCGCCACATACAAAATTTTAACAGACCACCACACTATACAATAAAAATAGTAAAAAGCTTAACTTTTTTATGTAATCACTTTGTTTATTTACAGATGGAGAGAGCCAGACGAGCAATAAGAACATTCTTTCTAATACGCGATTTGTACCTGAAATTGACTGGGAAACCAGAAACAATGTTGCCATTATCCAACCCTGCTCCTTTTGTCCAAGTGGGGAATTCTTTAGATCTCAGTAAGTGTTACAATGATTTTTTATATTCCTAATTTTTTTGCCATATTACTATTCATTGTTTAAATTTTCGCGTCTCTAATAGACCCATTTGAAAGGCCTATTTGTTCATTAAACACTACACTTGTTCCACCACAGTTCATACGTTGTTCTGTCGTATAAAAAAATGAGAGTTGATGGTAGGAAAGTGAAAAATGAATTATATAATTATTATGTTTTTTACAAGTGTAACCTTAGAAAAATTAAAAAAAAAATGTCCAAAAAGTTAAAAAACAAAAATTTTGTTTGGACCACCCTTATCACTTAGTGGTATGAAAAATAGATACGTCCTATTCTCGGAACTCAGACTGAATATACACACAAAATTACATGAGAACAAGCACTGACATAAAAATTTTATACATTAGAATAAATCTCTTTACTGATGGCTTTTCAGATGATTCCGATCTCATATCGTGCGATATAATACAGAAAGATGGCACATGGCATCACAGGTTTCTAGCGGTGGATAATGTTCAAATCATTTTGGTTGAACCCGATAAGCAAAAATTAGGGTGGGGCGTCGCGAAACTTGTTGGTAGCCTGCAAGACCTAGAAGTAAGTACCTACTTATGAATATATTTGTAATCGTAGTATTTTCATAAATTATTTTCTTAGGGAATACTTTCTTAGGTGCAATTTTTTCGGATCAGTGAATGAACGAATGAAATTGACCGGCATATTCAGGTCGGTGACTCTTAAGTCTTTTCTTTAAAGTGTGACTGTTAACATGTTAACACCATGAAACGTATTAGTAACTTTTATTGGTTCGGGTTTTAATTTTTTTTAATAGGTACCTATTCGTTTTTTGTTTTTTTTTTTTACTTTTTAATAAATCAGAAAAAAGTTTACAATGGTTTTTAAACTTTTACAGAGAGGTTGCAAAGATGTTTTTAAACTTTTTTATTATTTCCCTAGTAAATTTATTTCTGGTCTGAGGAGATAGATCAGGTCTGCGTTCTTGATTCAAGAAACATTATGCCTTTATATCAATGGAAAAGTTTTTGGAAGAAATTATATCATTTGTAGTGAATATCCTTCCGATCTAAGTCCATCAGCTATCGATAAAATAATTACAGATACAAGGCGACAAGGAAGATCCCCGTTGTTTGCACTTGACTATCCACAAGCCCCGCGTGGGCGCGAGTGGCGCCCTCCCGCGCACGGTGCTGTTACGGGCAAAGTTCAAGTTCGATGACCACATACGCAGCATGGCGGCGAAACAACGACTCACTAAGGTAAGTTACAGTAATTTTTTTTATTATCTTAGCCTAACAAGCAGGCAGATATCTAATTTTAAAAGGAATGCCACGTAATGTAAAGGACTGTTTTAACTAAAAGTAAGGTCTGCAAAGCAAATATACTTCATTTTAATGAGAATTCAGATGTTGGAATCTCGAGATATAGAAGGATTAATATTTAAGGTTAGGTACAGAAAATAATTTTTATTTGACATATTATAATATATAGATTAAATATTTAATATGTGTGTAATTAGTAATTTTTTAAATAACGTTCACAACTATAATCTGTTTTTAATTTATAATATAAAGTTGTAAAGTTTCTCGGCGAGTAAGATTTGATTTTAAGAGTCAGAACAAAAAAATTTGTGCGATGCATATGCGATACAAATACAGTTGAATTACGAACCTCCCCCTTTTTTTTGAAAGTCGGTTACCAATTAATCAAATACGACCCGTGTGGTGTAGTGGTTACCACCAGTCCACCGTTCAAAAGGTCCCGGGTTC
>DWQK01001935.1:0-14269 GCA_018231225.1 Noctuana stator
ATCGGTTAAGTAGTTTAGGAGTCCATCGCGGACAAACACTGTGACACGTAATTTATATATATTAAGAAGAAGATATTTCGTAAAATTATGCCTACTAAAATTATTGTCAGTGTATGTGCGTTTGAAAATACGAGAAGTTGTCATTGAGAATGGAGATTGAGAATAGTATGAGTATCAAAACCACCATTAGTCTTAGAAAACGGAAAATGGGAAAAAAGACTATGATCAGAATGATGTTTAGATTGATAGATTTTTACGTATTTTGAGAATTAATGATATTTTCTTTAGAGGTACGTGGCGATTGAAATCCCATATCAGAATGCTACGCCAACATTTAACCATTAGGCTATCACTGTCCCCTTAATTACTTAGGTATAGAAATGAACATGTATTCAATGAACAAGCTCAAGCGAAATCACGAGGCTGACCTCGATGAACTGTGCCATTCAATATAATATCGTTATAATTTTTAATTGTTTATGGTTTTCTTCGCTTACGGATTATTATAGGTATTAGTAAACATTTATTAGGGAGAGGAGACTGCCATGAAAGAGATTTTTTGCTTTGAGATATTCTTGTATGTAAATGGAGTATTTTTGTTTTGACAAATATACTTAATTGCGGATTTAAAATTTTTCGCTACTGATTTTTAAATAAATAATACACCTTAAATTGTATTTCTTTACATGGTGACCTTTTGTAAACTGCAATGACTTCGTAGTATAGATAATGAATAATCTACTGTACCTTTGTATTGGAATGAAAATCTCGTGAAAGGAATGAACTTTTTACAAATATAAATTAATGAATAAATATTGTACCTACGCTAAATAAATAATAAAAAACAATATATCTTAAGTAAACGTTTACTAACCTATTTACATGTATTGTGTATTAATGTGACCATAAAACAATACAATAAACCGTTTGTTTTTAATTTTACGAGGGTTCATAATCACTATTTGGGCAATTGGGTTTGCATGAGTTTACTCGTAAATTGAAAATAGTATGGATTTGAATTGATTTACCTCCAGCTCGTAATTTTAGGTGTCCCTTCAATCCGCGTCCTTCTCTTTCTCTCCTCCTTTCCTATTACTTATCCACACTTAATGTTAAGTTACAACTTTGGTCTTTTATTTTTTTTTCATTATTTAAAACTAATTGATGATTTATATAAAATGTTATTAAAATTTAAAAAATAAGGTCAATAAGGCCGGAGCTGGACAGCGGCACGGCACAATGCCTTTGCTTATTTCCTCTTATTGTCACAGTAGCCCCTACATGTAATGTTTGCTCATTCGTATTAAATGCTTATCTAAATATCGTTTTATCAAGATGCGAGCTACGTGCAAATTGATCTAATTTAATAAGACAAGACTCCTACAAATATTAACGTAGATTTCTTGAGACAATCAAATTGTTTACATATGACATCGATCCGAAATTAAGTTTGTAAACGTTTGAGTGTTGACATTAGTGTTTTGCGGATAGCAATCGAGTATTTACTCGCTTAAGTGGTCTCATCACAATCACATGATCTCTGACGAGGAGCCGACCACGAGTTCCCAATCATAACCAGACTCATTTGTTCTTGACTCGGGACGTCGATGTCGCCACTCTGTCGCGTAACGCTTATCGCCTCACAACAATATTAATTGGATTGCTCATTCAGTCACTCGTAGTTTGTTATCGTTACGAAATTCTACTAGGGTTACAGGACGATGGCCTTTGTCAAGTACGCGTCCGCCATTGAGGAAGGAAGGAAAATAAGGCGGAAAATAGAACAAAATTTTACATTTTTTTACTCTAGATTTTAATAAAACTGTCAGATAAATTTTATAACAATGCAATATGCTAATTCTGTGTAGCATATTGCATTGTTAAATTTAAAGAAAATTACATGTTTTATATCTAGGTATAGGCAATCTTTTTTCTCTGAATTCTCAAAATTATAGTTCTGTTTGAGTAAACTACGCGATAAAATAATGGTATTTTTCATTAAAATATGCTGTTCTCATTTTATCTGAATGTAGGTACCTATATATCAAAAATACAGATTTTTTGCATACATCATGATATAGGATCTAGGATCTCTGTGCAAAACTTTAGCTCTCTAACTTATTTATTTATTATCTTAATTTAAGGTCGATTGTTACATCAATTATAATTGCAAGGGATAGGTCTAGGCGTTAACGAGTCAGTCAGTGAGTGAATCGGACATTGTCTTTTTAAATATGTAGGTAATATAGTATATAGAATAGATAGACTAAAATTTTACTTGAGACTTCGCATAAAAGAAGAAGTACAGAAATCTTAAGAAAAACTATTTTGTCATTAAGTATAAGCGACTCGATAAATACCGTGTCTCTAGGAAATCAGTGAAAACATTGTTATAAACTCTTCTGAACGACTCCTCTTTTAAAACATTACTAACAATTTTACTGTCAAAGCAACTAGGTAGGTAGATGGTTTTGTTACAGGACAATATTTTCAATTTTAAATAATAACCAAATTCAATAGCTGTAATAAGTTTCTTTGTATTAAAATAGTATAAACATTATGAGTCGTATTGTTACGTGATTCGTTTTGTTTCACTGTATTCTATTCTGACTTGTGAGTAATTTCGTCGTTTTAGTAATTTTCTTGTCTTTACGATTTTTAACGCAAAAGTATTTTCTCGTTGTTATTATATCACTTTAATTTTTACCGACTTCAAAATGGAGGAGGTTCTATGTTCGGCTATATGCATTTTATTATGTATGTTCACAGATATCTCCGACGCTTGTGAATCGATTTTGATAATTCTTGTAGCTAGTCTAGCCTAGACCATGGTCGACCAAAAAACTTTTCGCAATGAATAACAATGGTGCTAAAATTACATTGTGCATAAGTAATTGACTAAAATAGTTTTATAAGCAAAACACAAATTAGGTCTGTATGTCTGTGCTTCGTAACGGCATCTGGCAATGGGGTACAAGAGTATATTTAATACTTAATTGCATTATCTACCAGACCGAAAGTTTGCTAAACGCACGCATTTATATTAAAGACATTATTAGGTAACGTAGCAATTAAAGTATATATATGGTAATATTTATATACGATAACAGTAGCCCACACCAGTGGGCCCGGCTGTCACAATTACCCGTTTTAGTCCATATCTTGACTAATTTGAGATATAAGTACGAACATAAATTATCAAGTAAGTAACGTATTGAACATTTATATATTTGTTTTGAATAAAATAAAATTATTAGAAATATCGTGCAGTTCCAGTATTAGTTCATATTTGATTGCTAACTTACTTTTTTGAAGTCAGTTAAAAAAAGGTATTCATTGCACTATTCCAAAAATTACCATTACATTTTGTGAAGTGAAAATCTTCCATTGTACGTCAGAGGAGCTATCTAGCTCCATTGAAACGTACTTACTCATTATACGTACTTACACGATTTACAGCTGTAAATAATTCCATACTAAAAAACCTATACAGACAATATAAATCTGGTACTCGTCAGGCACATGTGTCAATAATTTCTTCAATACATAAACATATTAACATGAGGTTATCCTGTGTGTTGACGCTCGGTTACTAAGCCGTCACGATCTTACAACCACTATTATCATATGTGTTATCGTGTAATTATCCAATAATTACTTCTACCGATACCTTCATAGGAAAATACATAACAATTTAACGCTTACTAATTTTTCTTAATTGAAATCAAATACAATGTTTGTATCTTCTTATTAGTCAACAATCATATTGAAACATATTATGTTACAAATTGCCACCGGAAAGCAATTAAATATAGTTATATTCGTGTCATTTTGCTCCTTTTTTTAAATGTATGATGAACATCATTAAGTAGAATACATAAAACATACTTTCATTGTGAAAATATGTGTAATTAATTACGTAGTACGTAAGTAAAATATATTAGGTATTTTATTAACACGTGGTATGTAGAGCAAGAAAAGAATAATATTGTTTGTTTACTGACGTCGTTCCCTTGACTATAACATAACATAAATGGAACGTAGAATCTATTACAAGAATCTCAAGAAAACTTTATGAATAAAACAATAAAAATATGAACTACTGACACTAAAATACTATTTAGAATTACAGATAATGTAGAGACACCGATCTAACTATTGTTAGTTACTAACAAAGTAAAAGAAAATGTAATACAAACCATTTTATTTAAAATGCTGCCACAAACACTGCACAAAACGGAACGTATCGTTTAAAAGTCGTGAGGAAACTAATTCTAAACGGGATAGAGGGCGAACCTGCAAGTGTCGTGCAACTACTTTTGTGATGATACGCAATGACAGTCCACTGATAGGTGCCATTGGTCGCCTTGCATACACTGGGTGTCAATTGTGTATCAATTCACACTTCAAATAATGCTAAAAAATTTGAATGATCAGTTTTCACGAACACTATAACTATGTATGTTTACGAGATTTCAGAATTGCGATATATTGACCCGAGACTGGCTGACACGTCTGGGGCCAAATCTATCGCAATCATTCATTGTTACTGATACTTTTCAGGGATATGTGATGAAAATAAAGTATTTTTATGGAATTTAGTAAAATGATGAATATTTATGGTCCTAATGGTATTTTCACTACCTAAGTTTTTAAAGTAGGTGTATAAATAAAATTTGCCTCAGACGACATTTTTGAAAAAAAAAAAGTAGAATAATTAGACTTTTTTTTCTATAACGACCTTGACTTTCCATTCTTGACGTTTCAATTTCAGCTAATCGAACGCAATTGATTCAATTTTGCATACTACCTGATGATCCAACAACAAACCCGCTCTTGTTAATTGCATTGTTTTACGGAAACTATGACTAATTTCGCTTTTCGATAAGTATTGGTATTGTTCGTTAGGAAGTTGTGTAAGCTAGGACATAAGCAGCTCATGCAAAGATTTTTAATCCCTCTAAAGATAATTATATCACATGGTAAGGCTGTATTACTATGTCGTACAATGTATGTACAATGCTGTCGGTTTGTAAAAGTGTAATGTTAAGTTGTAAGAAGTGCTTACATTTCAGTTGTCATTGACATATCATTTCATCAATAAATATTATTAAAATATTTCGTTGTTATTAAAAATATCTTGTTTATCATTGAGTTAAAATTCTTTCTACTGGTTTCCCGATCACGCGTCGGGATTCTCGGGCTCTTCTCGTCTTAATAATACTCTATATTTACACAAACGTTGTAAACTATTTCAAACAAAAAGACAAACAGATAAAAATTATAAAAACAGGACAGAAAAATTCAATGATCGTTTTCCTTAGTAATTAATATTCCTCAATCGTTACGTATTATATCCATTGCGTGACACGACTACAAGCCATAATTATTAAAAACCTTTTTAAGAATTTATTTATGTCTACTGAACATCTGTTATCATACATTTTGATAAATCATTGAATTTTATGTTAATACCCTTCTCATGATTGTAAGTGCATATTGAGCATGTCACGTGCTCAGTTATTCTTTGTGTTAGTGCGTATCGTAGGATATGACTAATATATATCATGATTTAAACGAAATAATTCCGGTAATTTAAACTAAACGTCGTTGCATTGGGATACAGTTAAAGTTATTTCATTTACTTTCATAGTATTTTATCGTTCCTTGGCGCTACTTTTATCTATAACTAGCATATTTGTAACACTTCAACGTGTAGCACGGTAGCACCCTCCGTTTTGAGCGGGAAGTTATAAATAGCTAGAGGAAAGTAAAAAAATATGGAACGTATTATTATGATAAAAGTATGTATGAGTAACGACAATAGTCACTAGGTGTAGTTACGTGTAAATACATACGAGCTATTATATCGGTAGTTAAGGGTTTTCCCTTATAGCTCGTCGGTTAATTGGTTGAGTAAAGCTATTGTTATTTCATAGTTAATAATAATTTTTTGATGTAACTATTATCTTTGTGTCACGATTTAAAAGCAATGATTGTATAATAAGTGTTAGTCTATAACGCCGAATCCCCAACTAAACGATTCGCTCGTAGCAATTAGGGAGGTCGAGCGCTTCTAAGTGGAAGTAAATCAGATTAGAAAAGTCTCAGGATTGATGCTGTTAAAATATACCTAGCAAGAGAACTGGGTTCATTGCAAAGGATTAATTAAAATATGTTGTTTTTTAATGTTTAGTTAAGTACTTAATAAACATGCTTAATGGTTATAAAATATAATAAGTAAATTATCCTATCTGAGTGTTTTGTATTGGATATGAGCGGCACCAGAGAAATCGCCAGCCGTTTAACTAGTCAACTTTAACGACTAACGTAGGCGCCTTGTGGTATAGTGCCCTATTCTTATAAATTATATGCGACAGAACTTGAGTAGTTAATCCGCGAAAGTACTATCTATCTCTACCACGTAACCTAGTCTGATCTAATCAACGTACCATCTCAGGCAGGACCTCTATAACATTATTAGGAAGCTAAAATGTGGGCATTCATTTGTCGTAGTGACCAGTTAATTGTTCGTTGTAAACAATCGTCGATTTAAAAAAACTAAGCTAAATCGGGGATTCACACAAAATGCATTAGACAGTTGGTTAAGGCCGCATTAACAGTTTTTTGATCAGACTAAAGTCTCGATCAATTCGCAATAGGGAAACGTAGTTATCCAACCTCTCCGGCTCTTGGGCGAGTTTTGGGTGAATAAGCTATAAAAATATTTAATTCATAAGGTATTAATTTAAAAGAGGTAGTAATATAGGCCAGAATTTATCTTGTTTATACAGAGAGACCCGTGCCTCAATCACTGTGAAAATACTATTGGTTGGTTAATTTACTCATATGTCCGTTCATTGATGCACCATCAAAAAGGTTAATAATATAATTTCTATTCTTTTCGTGTCATCGTATTATAAATAAAACGACTTTATAACAGAAATTTAAAAGGTAACAAGTATCTGAAAACCTGTTTTTGTTTGTGAAATAAAGATAACGACGGTACTAATATTGTACGTTATTTCTGTAGATATTGTGACAAAGCGACTAACAAAAAGACGTAGGTTTTGGATAATACAAGTTAGGATGTGTGTAATTATGATATTTGAATGACAATAATGAACACCAACCACCTGCTGTGAGCTATAGTAAGTAACTCAATAATTTACAAATATTAACACTTCACAAATTTAAAAGCATAAATAATAGTTTTCAAATACGTACCTCAAAAAATGTTTATGCAGTTGCTGGATTTACACTGTTTTAACTCATAACACAAAATTACTGTCTTTAAGGATTAATTGTCTGAAAGTCATAAACGTCGAGTCGAGGAAATTTCGTTAAAAAAACACTTTAGGCGTTTGATCCGTTTCGAGGATCCATTGTGTCTCGTAGTCGTCGATTCTATTGCTTCAAGTGCTTTGAGATAAGGGAAGAGGCAAGGAGGTGCAGAGATCTAAACCTGTCGGGCAGTCGCGCCGTACTCTCGCCACCATTTACGTGACTAACTTGAGTAAGGGCACTTCACAATATCCACGATTCTGCTGTCCGACCTCCAATTTTTTCATACAAACGCACCCCATTTAACAACAATTTCGACTGATTTGGTAGCTCGATGCGATGAACCTAATATAAAATTTATTTAAAATTTGTTACGTTAAAATTTTCTCAGTTCCACTATTGGCACTTAATACGTATTGGAAATAATAGGTCGTCACGAGATCGGCTTAACATACAATAGTTATAATAGGTACGTCTAAATCTTTGAAGCTACAGCGCAACTGCAACATTTTGTGGGCTTTCCTTGGTTTTTATACGTGTCACGTGTAAACAATAAACGGTAAAGTTTCGCGGTGCGCGTACCACGTTATGGTATGAATGTATTCATTTACATAGTATGACTATTATTATAACTATCTACGGACCTTAACTTCTTATGACGGAAAATTGTAATCAAATTCAGTCGTTGTCATGTCTGAAACTAGTATTGGTTTACATTATTATAAGTTTAATATTGTTGATGCTTGATCTAACATAGGTTACACAAAAATTCTAGAACTGATAAGAATTTTCTGATTATGTTCTTTAACCACAACAGCTGTACAATTATTAAGACTTCTAGGAAATATTTTATTTTAGCTAATAGTATATTTTTCCCCTGTGCTGAAGTCCTGACGTCTAAATTGGGGTTAGTCAGTTCACATTAGGAAAAAAATCTATTTCATTAGATTGCCACTTGATTTGCCTTGACTGTAAATTTTCTTTTAAATTTATAAGCGTATCTTTTCTGTACATTGAGCACTGCTTATTTGGAAGAGCGCAAAATGCTTATAAATTAAATAAAGAAATAAACGCCTTTTTTATATGTAAAATCAGTACAAAATAAGTAACGTAATAGTTATTCTTAGTCGACTTTTAATTATTTTTTTCTTTGTTTCTAATCAATTAAAAAGTAATTGTGCACAAAACGAACCAATGCGCACAAGGCCAGCGTGATAGATGATAGCATATACCTTTCTCATATCTGAGCGAATTGGGGCAATGATGGGTTGATGAGGATGGGAAGGAATCAATGCGAAGTAAGATATTGCCAAGTGCTGAGTGCTCCATCGCAATGGCTGATCATGCTTATCATATCAGTATCTTATATTAGGAACGCGCACAAGTTCTTTGTTAAAAAAAAGATAATGCATGCTTGTCAGTTTTTCGTTAGATTCTCAGTACTTGTAAGTCGACGTCAATCCACACTTGGCCTGTGCTGTAGACTGTGACCTAATCCCTTCTGATCTTTAAGAGGAGACGTAAGCCCACCAGATGAGATAACGACGAATTTTGATAATACATTTGTGAATTGACATCCACTCGAATATATTGATATTCGAGTAGATGTCAATGTCGATGATGATGTCGATGCCGCAAAACAAGACGTGGGAGCCTCGGCCTTGCCCAAAATTTTTAGTCACCGATACTCGTAGGTACTTGTCGTCAAGCTAAATTTTATATAATTATCTTTATTTGTTTTCTTTTGTGTGTTAGGGGTAATTATAGGAACATTAAAAAAATATTGTACCCATAGAAAGCCGCATAATATATTGATGTATATGAGCTAAGTTTTGGTCGATCTTCATGAAGCCACGCATCCACGTACGAACTTAGGATTTCTACTATTAGAGGTAGGACGTTATTGTCCATGAGTTGCAGTGACCACTTAATCTGGTGGCTTGCATGCTGGTTTACTACTCATTTACGATAAAAATAAATACAGTAGGTACATATATGGATCAGTCAAACATAAAATTTATACATGGTTCAAGAGCAAGAACAGTATGTACCAACAAAAACACGCTTTCTCTGGCCTTTTTGTCAAAGTGTTTAGAATTAGTAGCACTGGGTAGCAGGTTTTGTAAGGAAGGGTCTTGCGTTGGAATGCGATCAGTATTTTTTTAGATTGCGATTTCGAAAAACATTTACCATGCTTTTTCTTTAATTGTTCAGTTTTTATATGGAATAAGAATGATTGAAATATCTTAAGTACTTGTTACATTCTGATTTTAACAAGTACGGGGCAGATAGTGCTCATCAAATAAATTTTATCAATAAAACCTTGATTTGTTTGTTTATTTCGTAGTAAGTGACATATTATTGCCGAAGTGTTCTTGTTTTGTAGTTGATTGATGACCAATCTGACGGGGCCAGGTTTTCTTGAAATGTAAAACTCGGAAGGTAGCGCTGTGGCCAGATTCCACGATTTTTTTAACCTCATTACTGGCTTTGCAATAATTTAGACATTTAATTTATTCTGCAATCCCGATACCTTTTTTACAAGATTACTAAGTAATTAATAATAAAAACCAGCTAGTGTATTAAAGAAAGAGTTTGTATAATTCCTATGTTTGAGTGCATTAACTCTTGATAAATAAAAAAATAGCACTCAGAAAATATTAACTCAACGTAAATATTCCAAAAGATATGTATATGGATAAAATAGTCATCACATGATCGTGAGCAAATACTACATAGGTATGTAGAAAAATTCCATATTATTGTTGATAAAAAGATGAAATACTATTTACTTAAAGTTTAGTCTGTTATTTTGTTACGGCTTAGTGATAAATTCAGATTAACGCCTTTAAAGATTATTTACATGGCTAGTAATATTATTATATTTCACAAATATAGATACCTACTGATATTAAAACGTAATAGAACACATTTTCAACAATAAGCGAAAATACTAAAAAAATATAAATAGAAAAAGACACGAATTTCATCACTTTTATCTTGATATTTTACATTAACGAAATGATTATTTTTAATAATCCAAATCGATTAATTAACAGTTTACTTTGCTTGCTTTCTGTTCGGTTCTCTGTTATAGTTAAAAAGGTCCGTAAATAAATAATTGATAATAATTTTTTATTGACATATTTTTATACATCCGTTTTGGAGCAGTTTGGTGGATGGAGTAGCTTCCATAACTGCTTATCTGTTATAACAAAACAATATTACGACGATGTCCTCTAGGATATTTTACGCTATTTTGGTTTTTTAAATAAATTGTATCTTGCTTTATACATTGTTTAAAGAAGTAAAAATACATATTTATTCTATTCAATTCAAAATAATCTCAATAAAAAAAGTATTTAATATTTAGTAACTTTAAAATTTGTTAAGCGATAGAATGGAAACGTTAAGAAATCAATAAAAGGTATAATATTGGCAACACACACATCGTTTTTTTGTATAATTGGTTCTAACTATTATAATTAAATAGTAACACTAATAGACTTAAGTCGTGTGCGCTGCATTGAATCAGATAATAAATATTCGCTCGTTCAGGTAGTCTGTCGCTAATTGCCTGGTATTAATAACTAACAAATAATTCATATTGTAGCGCTTAAATTGTTAAACATGTTTCTTTGCTCGTAACAATTACTTATTGTTAACAGTTATGCTAAACTGTTATAATAATATGTTAAATTATATGGGCTAATAATGTCAAAAATAGTAACAAACTATGAGTTTTATTGAATAATGAAAACAGTTTATTTGCACAAATATGGGTATGGGCAGGCACTTAAAGTTGTTAAAGAAATATTTATAGTTAGCCATAATACATATCATATCGTAATGGTATTCAAATATTTGATATTAGGTATAGCTAAAAAATGACCAATTAGGTTACTTATAAATTTTAAGATTAATTAGTAGGTAGGTACCTAATATTCTTTTAGGTATAAGTTTTGAGTAATCTATTTTAATGCTGTGAGTATTATAACAGCTTGCTCAAAAGTTATTTGATAGTATTTTTTTAAATAAGTAGCAAACGGTCGTAAAAATAAATTTAAAAAAATGTAATTTAAATTTTTTTGGTTAAGACACTTTCGGCGAGCTTTATAAACCCTTCAAAAAGGAGGAGGTAAGGAAAGAAAGTTCCGAATGCGAAATATCTCGCAATTATTTTTTAATTTGTCTGTGTCGATTGTCGTGTCTTAAAAGACATAGATAAGTACTTGAATGGCTTCGCTTGGAATATAAGTACTAGGGTAGGCATACATTCAGCTGTCACGGATCTGTAAAGGTTGACGGATAGAATTGATAACATTACGAGTATCTAAAAATTCTAAAAGAATTATTAATAAGTAGTACCACTTTAAAACTATTTAAGAGTAATTTCTCTGCATAATAATATGAAGATGAAATTACTACATTATATTCACAATCATACGTATACCTTATGTAGGTTATTTACATCCATAATTTCAAACTTAAATTTTTTTAAACTTCCCATTGGAATTAAAATTTACTTAGGAAATATTAATTTACATTTTTATTATTGTATAAACTGAAGATTTTATTTCTCTATGATTAGTTAAAAAATAGGCAGTGTACTCAAAACTTTAGCCATTTAAGAGATGTAATAACTTATTTACATCCGTGAATTCGTTTTATAGTATCTTGTGAATTGAAGTTTGTAAATGTATTTGTTATCATTATTTTTCTCATTATTTCATGTTTTTCCCAAGGTGATAAGCTTACCGGTCGATAATCTCTATTTGTCACGATCTTTGTCAATGTGGTAAACGCATCACATGTTGTGTCTCGCGTCATGGTCGATATAGGTACTTTGTTACTCCGACGGAAACTTAAATTTAGTATTCAACACCACTCATCTCAGCTCCTTTGACCGTAATTTCGTAATCTTAAACTTGTTTAAAGGACTTCTTAAGTTTAATTTGCCATTTAAGGAAGTCCATATCACGTGCTTGTTTCAGTGTTGTCTCAATAACAACTGCCATATTTAAAGTTGTTTATTTTAGTAAATAGCACATCCGAAACAGGTACCTTCGACAAGATCGATATAGTTTTGGTTTTGACGACGTTTAGTTTTAATTAGAAGCCAGTCATTGACCCTTTTGGTTAAACAATAAATATTCTGACGAAGTCTTCCTACTTATAGTAGAATTGTTTATTAAGAAAACATGGGGTCATATATTGTGAGACTTGATTGATCAATTCGGTTTGAGATACTACGTCATCTGCTGCACATGTTTCTAAACTTTATTCTATCATGCTACAACTATCATCTGAGTTGCAAATTAAAGTTAAAGTGGATTAGAAAGATAGATTTCATAATGAAGGTTTCTTATATTACCGATGTTGCAGACCGCGAGCTCCTGCCGGTGCCTCCCGTGGTCTCCAGGTGTAACTTGACAGCCTCCACGCCGGATCTTTTCGAACGGGGTCTTGATGGTGGTGAACGTCGTGCGTGTTTCACTTCAGGCTTCCCTCCGTGTTTTTCTTGCTTCGATATCTTACTTTCCTGCTTCTTCGCTTTATGGTTTTGATTAGCTCGGTGATCCCTGGTCTTCATTTTCAGCACACAATGTATTATTTAATCATTGTCGCCACTATGCAACTCGGAAATTTCACGAGAATACTTACTGAATTAGATAAATAAAAAACACGCGCGATCGGAAGTAGGTCTGTTCCACTTATTGACAGGTCTTAGATAAGATATTCAGCTCGAAGGCAAGATGAAATGATCACTTATAAAAAACAACGTAGAAAAAGGTTGTTTTGAGTACGTGACAGCGGAGGCCCTTTATGTTAGCACCTCGATGCGATCACGTAAGAGCCTTGAACCGATGCTGAGTCGGAGGTAACGTGGTACCCGCTACAGCAATGTTGTTTGTTTCAGGATTTACACTAACACTTAGAACAGTTTAAGATGATCTGCGCGATGCTGAGCCTTGAACCGGTACTGAATCGGAGGTAAGGTGGTGCTGCCCACAATAAAGTTGTTTGTGTCAGGATTTACACTAACACTTAAAATAGTTTTGGAAGATTTCCGCGATGCTCGTAATTTGTCGGCAGTATGTGCAAGCGGTCGTCGAAGCCTGGTCGGACTGGCGCTCATTCGCCGCGTACTTCTAAAACACTCGATGTCGCCACATCATATTAATTAAAGGAATCTTATGACACACAACAGATGAAGCGCCATTAGCGCTAATTTCAATTTCATTATACCTACCTCATATTTGAGTAGGTATTTACAGCAAAACTAAAAATTTGAAATGTTTTGCCACATTAAAAAAAAATTCTAGCTACTAACCTATGTAGGTACCTACTTAAATCTCTTATCTATCTACATTATAGGTACAGCCGGGAAAAGATACCCCATAAGATACCTAGACATATCTTTGACTTTGTTAATAATACTAAGTACCTAAATAAAACATTTGTATAAAAATGATTGAGATTATTAATCCTTAATTGAAAGTATTGGAAATCTCTAAGATCTAAGTTAAATAGGCGCTAGCCTCGTCATGGTACTCGTGTCCATATCGATAACGTCCACTTCCACCAGGTGGCGTCATTTGAGTCTTAGTTTAGACTTCTGTTTTGTTAAGATAGACGCAGAAGTAATTATTTTCTCATAGAGTAGTATACTGATAGACTTAGTACACGTGCCGGCATCCCAAACGGTCGGGCTGCTGTCGCGACGGCATTATTAGGCTGCCGGAACGTAGGTTCCTCAAAAAAAAGACCATACCGAAGGCTTCTTTGTATGGTGAGGCCGGCAACTTGAATACCCGCCGGGCTCGTAGACATTATTATATTTATAATTTTGCACACCGTGTGCAGGTTGATCCAACTTGAAAGATAGGATAGCTTACATCTCAACGTATAGTCGCAATATTATTTTATTACAAATCATATCCGATAGCCACGATTATTTATTAGCTCCGTTCAATAGATGGCG
>DWQK01001936.1:0-14268 GCA_018231225.1 Noctuana stator
CTAGTAACAGAACTGATATATTGAATTATAGTACACTAGCTGTGTCACGCGGTTTCACCCGCTTTAAGAATTGTGACGTAACGCTTGATAGCCTTCCTTCCTCATTAATGTAGCTATCAGAAACAAAAAGAATTTTTCAAATCTGACTTGAATCAGAGATTAGCGCGTTCAAACTAAAACAAACAAACAAACAAACTCTTCAGCTTTATATATTAGTATAGATAAGACAATTCAGTCATGGTGTACCTACTCATTAACCGAATGCGCTGCCTCCATAGACGTGAAACGCGGATACAGTGGAGAAATGGAAAATTGTTACCGTCACACTTGAAACTGGTAGTACCAAAAAGCCGTGAACCGGCTTCCGATAGAGAATGTGGCGGGTCGTCGACCGCTTTCCAAACTCGTTCCACGATAAAACCTCACGTGGACTCATGTTACACATTACCGATGTGATAGGCATTCTTTTTGTTGTCTGTCAACAACAATGAAGGCCTAGATATGGTGTCGAACCATTCGTGGACGCAAACAAGCGGACAGATAAAAAAGCATATCTGTGCATAATGGGCGAGCGTATATTTTTTCCGTGTTGCAACGATGTGTCGTGAATCCTTAATGGCCTGTGGGGCTTTATTGCTTGTGGTAGTCTATGGAATATTTATTAGAAAAGATTAACTGAGGACACTTCTTCACGCTGGACTAATACAATTCTCTTCGAGTACCTACGCTTTTTTGTATGGGAGGAAGTTTTAGAAAAGTTATTTGTATTTTTACAAGAAATGCTGAAGAAATGTTCGAATACACAGCAATATTTATCAATAGTCCTTTTCTTTCAAAAGGAATATTACATTTCATTCAGAGTTTAAATATTGTAAAATTAAAGTGAAAAAATTAAAATCACATGTTATTTACCTAAATTGTCGTAGGTTATTGGTTAGTCACTTGTAATATGAAGAAAATACTGGGCATAATACTATAATTATTATTATATTAATAAAATATATGTAGTAAACAATTTAATAATTTAAGTATGTAAAGGTGTTGTCAATGTTTCTATTTTCTAACTAATTTCGTTGAAAATACTTAAACTCAAGTGCAGGGACATAAGATAATAATATGCCTATCTGGAAGGAAATAAATTATGTGCACTAATCTATTGCCCGCACTTAAGCTGATTACGTACTTTTAAAAATGTGAATCCGTTTTCTAGTTTCCTTATCGAAAGAAACGCTTTTATTGGTTTCTCCTTTCTAATGTTATCAAATAAATGAGATTTGGCGCCTAATGTTAAGTAGGAGGTTAGAGATATCGATCCTTCATTAACCGAAGACCAACCCCGACGGAAAGTTTATGAAATGTCTTATTTTCTCCATTCCGACACTCATCGGCTTAACTTTCAAGAAATCGTAAATTTCGAAATAATAAGCTCCGAGTGCATATTCCGGCTTGATTTTGAAGAACATGACCGTAAATTTCCAATAATCTCTTAGTGCATATTAAATTTTTCTCAGTATATAACACGATCATCCGGTGATATAAGTTAAAAGAAATACTCATGTATTGTGTTTAATGCAAGAGTAAGCTGTCAGATCCCAAATCCTATAACATGTAAAAACGGTTGATGTTTATAATTTTTATCGACGAATTCATTTATCGTATTGCAGCCCACACTGTCCCGCGCAACTGCAAAATGCGTTTATACTTTATCCAACCTACGTCAGGAAAACTAATTCTTTTGAAGTGATATTGTATTTTGATAACGTATGATAATATCCTTCGTAGGCTAATTTTGTTTTAACACTGGATTTACTTTGAATAACAATTACTACATTGTAGAAATTATTGAGCAACACTAGTTAATTTTAATTTTTCGTAATTAGAAATATATTACGAAAGTAGTGACGTTGTACGTAAATATTTACGTAAATACACGTGAGTTGAGCCGTTTGTACTTATAAATATGTGTTCCTAAACGTTCTGACGAAAGTAGATAGTTATTCAATTTTTCTTTCGAGATGACTTTGCCTCATCCCTCATGATTGTAGTAATTTTACAGCGTAGGAGAAATGTAGAAATGTGCTTCTAATTGAGCTAGCAAGAATTAACTTAAACAAACTAACATTGCAATTACAAGCTTTTAAAAATACTTAAACACAGTTTACAGTTATAAATTTGGTGTTAAATTGAAGTTGGGTTGAAACGTGTATGGTTCTAGGTGTCAATCGGAACGCGAGGCCGCCGCGACCAGACGGGTTATTTCAGGCCGCGCGAATTTTTTATGCACAGACGAAATTAATCCCGTTAGGAAGGCCAGACTTCTCACGCTGGTAATACTAATAATATTTTTCGACTTGATTTCAGTATTTATATGACCGTTAATAGGCAAGATTGTTGTCTTGCTACTGATAAAAATAATATATGATTAATCCAAGATGGAAGCTTACCAACCTCACACAATATCAGACTTGGCAGAGTCAGTTGTAATGAATGGAAAATATAACAATGAACTTCCACATGTTATATAAGGAACAATATTACAAATTCAGAGAGTCATGTCGTTGAATGTGTAAACATATGTATTAAGCACGAAGATACCTTGTAAATGTATGGAAATGATTTGGCAAACTGTCAATTTTGACAGATGGAGATAGATAAAAAATTTTAACTATGTCATCATTATAGTAAACATACCTAAATTTTATTGTAAGCTGCCCTTTGGCTCGTAATAGAACACAAAAATCAGTTAAATCCTAAGTTATAATTCAAAATAAAGTAACTTTAAAACAAGCAATATATTCTTAATTCAATACGCACATACACAGTTTGCTTTTCTATGAGTTAAACATTATTTATGCATACGTTTACAATGAATAAGACGGTTTCACTGTCATTTGTTATTCCTTCCTTTGTATCATCGACAGGACAATCGGAGACTCTTCTAAGGGAATGAAATGGCGGATGAAATATAAATATGCATTTTCAATAGCAATAGAGAATAAATTCGTATCAGGGGGTCTATCCTCAACACCCTATCCTTAGTTTTGTCTGTACCAGCTTTGTACTTTCCAGACTTTAATACTCTGTACGACTTAATATCCTCATTATTTACCAGCTCAATGAAATATGAACCCAGAAATTGAACATATTATTATATTTTTGTAGTCAAGCTAACCCCAACATATGTTTATAATCAATAATATAAATAATATATCTAACCGCCTATTAGTACTTATACCTAATACCGATTTACACTGGATCAGCATAAATCTTCAAATACCTATTACAGAACTAAGAACAATAGTTCGTCGTGTGTTGCTAGCCTTTTGTATAAAAACAATAGACTAGTATGAAGGCAGTGAATAGCTATATATTGCTCTCGTAGCATAAACAAAGACATCCTGCGGTCGTTCCAGGTGTTGCGACCGCATAATTAAAACTTTATGCGGTAAATGAGCCGTCATTAATTACTTTATGAGATACTTAGTTACACATTATCGGGAGCGTTGTCTTTTGACAATGTTTAATTGGTTGGTGTTCGAGAAGTTTTCAGTGTCAGCTATGTAGGTACCTAAGTATTTATTTCCTTATTTCTGTTTCATTACTTAGTACTTAATGATAATAATAATAATGAGAACATGAGAACACTAGATATAAAACATATGAATTTTATCGGAAGTTTGACCTAGCATTTCATATATTGTATCCTAAACTATTATGTTTAGATAAAAAACTGTATCGTCATCATTAGTCTGGTACATTAGTGCCATAAATCTTGTAGCAGACCACTTATCCTAACACAACATGTACTTGTGGCGACTTGTGCAAACATAAAACATTGCTAGACAATCGACAAAGCATTCGATCGTTGTGACTTCATCGGCGCCAAATTATTGAGTCATGAGCTCGATTGAAGACACGAGCACTGAAGTCGTAATACAAAAAGAGTCAAAAGACTCGCTGGAGTTGACAAATGGAAAGAATCATAAGTTCAGATTTTTCTGGGATGTCATTCATTCATTAAAGATTTAATATAAAATCCGGCTCGAAGGACCATATATTTACCACGATATGACAATTAATAAAATTACACGTTTATTTGTTTAAATTACTTTAAAATATGGGCAATGCCTTTAGCGAAGGAGTTTAATGGTTAGATGACGCTAGTTTAAAACTTAAAAATTCCGCATTTATTAGATCAGGAACTTACGAGTATAATGACTTCTGGCATATGTACTGTAGAATAATAATATGTAACAAAGAAGTATCTTAAACAATCTTAGAATGCATTTTCCTATTTCTAAGTATAAAATCGAGTGCGTGACGAAAGGAAATACGCGTAGAAAGTGCGTGCATAAGATGTAATGTAACTTGCAACCTTAGATTTAGAAGGTAATTGTCGCTACAAAATATAATAAATCTACATAAGAACTACTTACAAGGTTCTCAAACGTGTTGATTAGATACTTAATGCATGAAATAAATAAGACTGCAAAACCTTAAGTATCACTTAAATAAATAAGAGTAACCTACAGTCGTTTCTATAGCCTACAACACACCTGTATTGTACAGCTGTGTTACCATGTGGGTAGGTATATACCTACAGGTAAATAAGGAGATTTTCTCAAAAAGTATTATAATCAATTAATGACTGATTTATTTATCGTAATGTTCTTTATTTGTTTTTATTTTTTTAAACTCTGGTTTGTTAATTTATGTGTTGTAACTTTGACGCAGCATATAATATAAGTTATCTTAAATATTTCATAAAAAGATTGTGCGAACGTCGCACTAGATGCTTTAAAGTGGACTGTATATCCTGCCAAGGTCAATGGGCAAAGGAAAACCACCAACCTTAACATCCAAGTCGATCCGGGGCTGTTAACAGAGAGTGCCACGGACGGCGTTCTCTCAATGCAGGATATTAAGAACGGCCGATGATGTTTTGGTCTAGGCCCTGGGGCCCTAGTATCCTAGTAGCCCAGAAGATGGAATGGTAGCACGATTAACCAGCATATTGTTAAATTTTTGTTCATATTTTTTAAGCCACGTTTTTAGTAGTCAACTTCCGGAATTATTTTTATGTCAGTTATAAAATATGTATAACAATTTTATTGAATTGAGTTAGAACAGATTAGCGTTTAGATTACGCCATTCTTTTAAGCTCTACACAATAAGAGTTAGGCGCTGTATGTGATATGCCGTTGATTAAATGATAAGCCTTACCGGTTAGCTTGTGTCCAAGGTTGTCGCGATAAAATCGCTACTCAGTCTACAATGAAACAAAATTAAATTCTCTTGTATTCCAGATGTTCGATGCGAGCGAAACAAATTACTCACTTAAATGTTGATTAAAAAAATGAAATTCGTAATTAAGTGTAGTGGAAAAATAAATTACTTTCTGGTTATTCATATTTTTTTCCTCTTTTAATAAATATATTTCTTAATTAATGGTTTTCTTAATGACCGATTTACTTTACCATTTACTAATAGCATCACTTGACAAATGTAGTTATTATAATTGAAATGTATTAGATACTACCTACCTTACCAGGTTACGTTGCAAGTTGCAGGGTGTTTAATTTTTCTATAATAAGATTGCCATTTTACAAGGAAAACTTAAATTTGCTAAGTAAACTCTACCATGGAGAGAGTAGTGTAGAGTCTACAAACTTCATAACTAGTGTGCGTGTGTGTGTATCAAAACGATTCTTTTATTTAATCATTTTTAATATTTTATTTAATTGAAAGGTCTGAAATTCCGTGTGTGCCTTTATTACGAGTATATTTGATTCCAAGCTGTTACATGAAGTCGCAATGCGTTTGCAATATGTTACATATGTATGAAGCACATTTACATGGCACCATAGCCTTGTCCATGTCAGTTACAGACGGCGCGGTGACCAGTTTCTAAGAGGTTCAATATTAATTTGTAGTAGTTTTTACGTCACTTAAATCAGAGGTTAAGATTCAGAATCAAATTTTTTAACATTAAAGTTGTTTTTCTTTGAAATTAAGTTTTATTACTTTTAAGAGTTTTGAGGTATCATTGCTGTAGGCTTAGCTTTCATGTAACGTCGGACTGGTACAGTTTATGTGTTTTGAGACCTTTATAAAAATCAGGATTGAAATTTCTTCATTTTACTTTACCTACTGCCTATTGCAAAAACAATAGTTAATTTATGGTAGGCATGCTTTTGTTTTGTCTAACAAAAGTGTGCATTAACGGCACATTTTAAAAATAGAGGTAAAGTAGGTAGGTAATAAATTATTTTAACTTTGAGATCGTTTATTATAAAAGATATTATGTTGTTCTAATTTTTAATTGTGATGACTAATACAGGTTTACAGCAAGAATTAATATCAAAACCGATTAATGGTTATCATTTTATCTACAAACTCTTGGGAAATTTCGTGAAGAATGTGGTAATTACGTGATGCACAACTGAATACCTATATTGAGTAGGTAGGTAATAATGTTAATTGTTAAAGTTATCTTTCCAACATTTATGACTTTATTAGGTAGCTACGTCATGTCTATTTTAATTCTATACCTAATCATCACAACATTACAATGTTTTTTGTTGTATTTAGTAATTACTAATTAAATTCGTAATTAATAACTTTATTTTATTTTACTTAATTTTTCATTGAATTCCAAAGAATTAAATCCGTATCTTAAAATACTTTTAAATGTTAATTATTTTTTAAAGTTTAAGAAAGTTTCGTAAGATGAAATTGGTGGAAAACCATTTTAGTACTTAGTTAAAGTTTATACCTACTTAGTTAAATTAATTAGTGCATTCCTAAATAATAATAATTAGCCATGCTATTACGCTGATTAATAATCAACCGTAAAAAATTGAACAATAGTTAAAAAAACGGACATTTAAGAGGTTCAAAAAGTATTACTCGTTATAGGTAGGTACCTACAATATCTACGGTAGGTGTAGTTATTTTGCGGTCTGAACTGAAAACAAGTTTCTTGTTATTGACACGCGACACAATACATTCATGTATTTTGGGCCAATTCCGTGAATCTTACTTCAAACCTAAAACACCGGGTCTAACGGCGATGTAACCCGGTGACTTTCATCACATGTCACTGTTAATAAGAATTCCAAGTAGCATCCGACCGAGCCCCAATATTTCCAATTGGAAAAAAGTAACTTTCGAACCTTATAAGTACACTCACCTTCTGCAACTTTAGCGCATTACAGGGCGCGGGCAGATTCTGGAGTTTCGTGTTTTAACTGAAAAGTATCACAGTATAAGGCTGCACATTCACGGGTTATTATTATCGCACTGGCACCAAATAATACGTTTCGTAACACAGAACGCACCGCAAAAACAAAAGAAAACAAGAATTTGTTGTATGGAGCCGCGGTAGTGTCGCGTGGCGGGCTTCGGTCGCGACTGGCCGATGCGCAAGCGGTCGCCGGCGGTTCTAATTTTATCGCGTCAGTAATACGAGATATAGTCGCTCTTTATTGCGGAACTTTTTGTATTTGTTTTACGCGAGAAATTGAGCGGACAGCCGTTAGCTGGCCCACAGATGGACATCGAAAGCTTACTTGAGACACCCTTGAAATTACTCTTCGATGTTGGTAAATGATTTATCATTTTCAGCGATTTTTCATTTTTGGACAAGACTTGCAACTGTAATACCAAATGCAATTTGTGAATAAGTTGTCTATATTATTTATTTAAATATTTTCAGCCTCTAAAATCATGTAAGTCAACGGAAGCAGACTGCACAGAGATATCCCTTTCAGCAAAATGAAAGTTTAAAGGTAGGGAAAAATTACTTTATGAATAGGTACAGTAAAAAAGTAAAAATTATCCTGAAGTTTTTTATTTTTTACAATTAAATAGCAACAAAAAAAACTTTAAAATGTGTAAAGATAAGAATAAGTTAGTAATGTAAAAATATGTATTGTAGAGTTCAGTATTTAATTTTCCACGATGCCGATGGTACGACTGAGCTCTATACATTGTTTAGTATTCTTTGTCACAATCCAAGTGCATCCTTCATGAATATGTCATACTGATGTGATGACTCTACAAACTCTACTAAACACTTTGCTGCAGGTTGTAGTCTTAACTTTAGTATGTACCTACTTCATATTTTCAACTTTTTTCAATTTTTATTGTTGTTTTATTTTCTTTTTCACAAATAAAAAACATCTATATTTAAGTTATTACATGGTATTCACATAATATAAGTACTTAATATAACTTTATATCCTCTACAATTCTGGAATTCTACGAAACTATAGATTAATTTATTTGAAAAATAGATCTCAAAATTTCAAATTAACTCTAAATTAAGAATATGTATTGTGATTACTCATTAAAATTGCACATAGTGCGGAAAATGGAAATCTACCGCCAGGAACAAACCAATTGTTGTTTTAGTTTATTTTGTGAGTTTGAGTCATATTGAGTGACCGCAAAGTATGTAACATACCTACTTATATTTATTGATCCTTAAATGTTTACTCCCGAAACATAACACGTCATTTAGGAACTTTATGTCTACGGATATGTAAAGAACTGTACTTAACTTTTGGATATCCAAATAAATAGCTATCGATAACTGAATCCGATAAAAAGTTTCGGATAATTTTAAATAGAAGCAGAGTCCAACGTTAACCCTTAAAATTTAGTAGGTAACTTTTTTAAATACCTAGGTATATTAATTATTGTACCAAACAATGACCTAAAAATAAAGGCTAATACTTTATTGAATTTATTTTTTAAATGATTAAGAATCTTATATCGATAACATTACCATTCAAACATTAATTAATCTTAGTTTACAATTAATTCATTCGTACATTGTTAATATTAACTCACGCTAGTCTTATTAGTCTTAATAAATAAGCGTTAAAATCCGTTGAACTTTTGTTCCATCGGTTTTGGTAAAAACAATATGGAAACCAAAATAAAACACTCTGTACAAGGTGAACGCAGGCGTGTCTTACGACGCCGTGGCGCCACGGCGGACACACGAACACATCATGTGTCGTATACTATGTACTGTATGTCGTTGCCCGATCGTATTGTACCTATTCCTCTGTACCTAAAGTCCTGGAATAGAAACCGAGTCTCGGCAAAAGGAGCACATGTCGCCCTCCGACCCGATGGACTGATGACCTGAGGAAGATAGCGGGAAATCGCTGCATCCACAGGACTCAGGACCGGAAGGAGTTGAGAGGCCAAGTTAGGGAGGCCTATATCCAGCAGTGAATCTCCAAAGGTTGATGGATAGATGGATGGATTTTACCTATTAGCACAGATTATCAATCAATGAAGACTTATTATCAATTATTTTTGTGGAGCGACGCACAAAAAAATATATCGACCTCTTGATTCGAATTTTGTATTATAAATAATAACTATATTATTATTAAGTACACTTAAACTGGACAGCCCCAAACTTATACCAGATTATTTTATATACGTACTCACGATGCATTTTGTAAACAGATAGCAATCCCCTTTAAACCTTTAAACACAAACCTCCAGTTTACAAACAAAATTCCAACATTTTATGTTGGATGGTATTTGCGACCGTGTGTCGCAAAGGTGCATTAGTCACCCGGCCTTCTAATGTAGAAAGATAAGTCTACGACCTAGCTCGCAGTAATCCGTGTCGAATTAATTATGATTTATAACTACACCGTGCTCTCTCGGTTCGGTTCAAGGAGTATCGACGTGCAGTCCATTTACAAGTTTAATGTATGCAGGTTTAAAAGTGATTTTTGAAACGTACATAAACGTACATAACTACATACTATGTTGCTATGCCTAAGAGCTTCTTAACCAGCACTATAAAGAGGAAATGTTTTTTGCGCATGTACCTACAGCTGTCCTTACCACGCAATAGGTACTAAGACTGGAGCGTCCATAAACGCGATAAAGTCGCTCATACTGGGGAAATCTAACAACTTACTGACTGAAGTCGAATGAAGTCAATTCAATTATAAGATGGTTCTCTTTAACCTGGGGGTAACGAACAGTTTGTGGTATATAAAGACAAAGATCTCTCTGAATCTTTACTGTATGTGACCGCAAAACTTCTGTACCTACACATAGTAGGTAGAACTTTACGAATTTCATGATTATCATATTTATCATAATTATTTGAAGCTACAATTTACATTTAGCTCTTTTCAAAATGCGCTTCTGAGCGGATGGCAATGTAACTAAAATTAGCTTTTACATTTTTATTAATTGGACGATCGAAAAACTCCCAGTTGGTCTGCCAAAAATCAAAAATGGCTGCTTCGAGGGGACGGTCGCATAGATTGTTTCCTAACACTGATTTAATTTTATCTTCCCATAAACTACCTTGTGGAAATAATTGACAAGATGCCAGAATACGCTAATTGCTTCTCGGACCTTGATTGTCTTAAAATATTATTGCCTATATTTTGTACGTAATACCTGAAGTATTTGTTTATTTAATAAATATGACGTTTTCCTTCGAATATTATTATGTCGGATATTAGTACAAGAATTTTATATTACGACCTTATTACGACGCTATTTTCATAAACAATAACTTTAGAATAAGACTCTTGTTTATTATAAAATATAATATTATGTCAAGCGAGTTAACTATACTCAGTATTTAATTAGTAGGTAACGAAGCCGAAGGCGAAGGTCAACTAAATAGCTTCTAAAATAAATAAGTACTACGCTAAAGTGGCATTGGGTAGGAGTCAAATCGTTCAAAGGAGCAAGAAATTAATGAGAGGGTAGAAAAGTCCTCAAATGATAATCACTCCTTGGCAAAAGATCGGCCGTTGGACTTGGATTGATGAAAATAGTGACTAAGATATTCTTGGACTTTCCTTTCTTTCTATGAGTCTCACTACGAAATTCTGAGACTTCGCCGCCAAGAACAAACCCAAATTAATTATTTTAAACGAAAGTAAACACGAAATTATGTAATTAAGATAAATGGACTAAAATTAAACTAAAATATTTACTGCTGCGCGCGCAGCCACGTAGGTTTTGGCACCTTTTGTGTACGTCAGTGTCATCACTATAGCAACGGTCATAATTATGTAAACCGTATATACAAAAGTACTCTGTGGTAAACATTGTTGACTGTGGGTGAAACAACTATATTAATTGTGTTAAACGTGTAAATATTAATAAAAAAGATAGTCAGTTTTAGTATTGAAAATCATTTTCTTCGGTAAGTGAATTAGCTACAAACTTAAGTGTTTAAAGGTTATTTTTACCTTCCTACATTTATTTGCTTACAGAGGTAGACATGGATCTTAATATAATGGACAAGTTGCGTCTTCTCAAGATCGACACTGAGTTACGACCCCAGATTAAAATGAAGCCGATGAGTCGTTACTATTTTATTACGGCAACAAATCCTGGCGAGCAGTTCTTTGTTTTCGCTTCAACAGCTGCTTGGTTAATAAGAAAGACAGGCAAAGATTTTGATCAGCCAAACGAAGAAGACGATCCCAACTCAATAATTGCCAACATCTTAGAAATTCTGCGGCAAAAGGAAGTTGCTGTAGAATTCTCATCACACAAACTGAAACAAGGTTATGGAGAGCAAGTCTGTTACATACTTAACGGTTTAGCAGATGAAGCGTTAAAGAAAGAAAACTTTGAGTGGCAAAAACCTATAGTCGATATACCAGATACAGAGGAAACGACTGATGATATTGATCAAGTTGAGGATGAAACAGAAATAGGCCTAGATAAAGTTGAAGATGATATGTCCATTTATTCAGATGAATCTGATTTTGAAGGTACTGGCAAGACCGAAGAAAAGCAAACAAATGCAGTTAGTAATAAAGTGCACGATTGGGAAGCATGGAAACTGGAATTAGAAAGAGTAGCTCCAGCTTTGCGGCTCAAAATTTCCGCAGATGGTCGCGACTGGCGAGCCAGACACGCTCAAATGAAAACTTATAGGGATGAACTATTTGAACGGTTCAAAACTACAGGGTCCCAACTAAATAAACTTCACAGCACGGTAACATCAGCTATGGACAAAATAGCGGCTCGGGAAAATATTCTTAACGATCAATTCGAGCCATTAGTTCGTGAATACGGAAGTCTCTTAGACGAATTAAGCAAAGTAACAAATGAATACAAAGAAGTAAGCGCGGGTGTTACGGAGAGACAAGAAATGTTAAACGAGCTGACAGCTAAAGTGGAAACAATCAAACAGAGAACGGAATCTCGAGGGTCATCAATGAACGATAACTCACCGGTCGTGACAGCTAAGAAAGCCGTAGAGACATTGAAGAAAGATATACAGGAACTGGATTTCCAAGTCATCATTCTTCTGTGGTTATTAATAACGAAAGAGAATCCGAAAAACAACAATTTTTTTGCGAATGCCGAATCGGCAATGGTGTCCGGAGATAGCTATTAGTTTGGGTAACCTACCTTGGTTTAATACTTAAGATTTTGATTGTCTTTAATATTTATTTAGGGTAGCTATATAATAGTTTGTAAACAGGCAGACGGGCCGCTCAATAGGAATGTATGGTAACAGTTGCTTATAAACATAATTATTCATATTATCATAATCATTTAATACGCGAAACTTTTGTTAAATAATCATCAAAATTTAGCTAGCAAAGTTAGCGTTGTTGCTTCAGCGTTGTATTTGTAAAATAAAAATACCAGGTTTTTTTAAATCAAATGTTTATTTATTTTTATACTCGTAACAAATAAAATAAAACATTGTGCATACTTATAAAACTCTATTTAGGTACTTACTACTAAAAGTATACGTAAAATGTTTATAAGCAGAATAATAAATTATATTTTGAGAATAATTTCCATTGTGGATTATCATAAAATCATCTTAAAGTATTTCTTTGGCCAAATTATAAATAATAACTTAATCACACTACGAAATAAGTTTTGATTTTTATTAACAATACAAACACATTTTCTATTCACTCGGTGACAAGAAATATGAAGATAAAAAAAATACTCGTAGTTATTTTGGTATACCAGGAACATATTATATTGTTTTTTTATTATGACACAATTCCGCATTGAAAAACTAATTATACCTACCTAAACAATAATTTTTTACGTAATTTACGTACAATTTTAATTTTTCCTTGTGGTTTTACAAAAGCATGTACCTAACATGTAAGCTGCGTTTACTTACTTTGAGATATTCTTAACTTGGTGAAGAGAAATATAGTTCAATAAATTAATAGAAATTGATAAAAAAAAATTGTCATGTAAAATACAAGAGGAAAAAATTTTATACCTAAAGAATGGTATTAAAATAATGACTAAAAAGGACAAGATAGTTATAGGCTTTTGAAGATATATTTTTCCATCATAGTATAAAGAATGTATGTCAAATAATTCAGTCTGAAGACCCGAGGGGCTGATAATAGCATAATATGTATTATTTTGATAATTAAAAGGGTCAATTGTGCATTTTTCATATTCCCCGCTCCATTGAAAAAAAATTATACTTGCTCAGATCATTAACTTTAAAGAAAGTTTATTGACAATTCACAATTTTCTTATTTATATACTATATTATAATGTTTATTAACAAATTTCGTTGCATTGTTTTATAGTAATTAATACCTATATTGGATATTTTTCGAAAAGTAAATAGTGTTTCAGAGGAAACAATAAACGTAATAATTGAATAGTAATTAAAAATAGTAACACATATGTATTTAAGTTATATAATCTTAACACAATCCATAACACGTTACGGATTATTTATTTTTTATAATAATTTGGCAAAAAAAACCCAACTGACACCCTTTTTTCGCGAAGACTGGGCATTTGAATATGGACGTAGAAATTCATCATGCTGAAAAACAACACACAAAAAGTTTGGTATCTTCAAGTCTTTACAACTACATAACGTTTTTATGAACTAATCGTTGGGTTTTTGGTTTAGTATCAAACTCTTCGCTTGACTCAAGTATATAGAATCTGGTTTGGATGGCTCATCGAGTGTTACGTTGTACTTCCTGTTGAGGTCTTCCATGAATTCTTGTTTCAAAAGAGCTAAACATCTGAAAAAGATGAAATACAGTCAATAAAATGCTTTAGGTATATGTTCATTTCTAATAAAAAAAAGGTGATAAATGAAAGCCTTTTTATGGTCCACTGCTGGGCCCGGGTCTCTCTACACGTAAACGTACGCACGTAACGCGCACACACACACACACACACACACACACACACACACACACACACACACACACACACACACACACACACACACACACA
>DWQK01001937.1:0-14258 GCA_018231225.1 Noctuana stator
ATCCCCCTAAATGTTAAGGGTGGTCCACCCCTTAGTTTTTTATGTTATATGCGGTACGAAGTTCGCGGGGTCAGCTATTTATACTATAAAACCGCCAGTGTGTACCGACCCTATGACCGATCTAATACAAATCGTATATACACGTTACAAACCACTTTGTGATTATATTGGCAGTATCGGCTCTAGAGACGTTACGCCGGATTAATCTTCGCATACAAACAGGGACGTACATACCAATCGGAAATGGCACATGAATCGAAGTTTCGCGAAGCGAAGTTTAGAGGGGCTAATATGAAATTCACTTTTTATAACATAAAAATGTAATACATTTAGATCTTTTTTATAACAAACTCGTACTATCCGAACAGTATGTGGCCGCTAGGGCAATATTCGCGACAAATCTCACACAATGCGAGGACCATAGTGTAGTTGAGCTATTACAAATTTCAAATGGTATGTTTTGATTTTTAAAATTATTATTTGGCTATTTTGAGCGCCCCCTTTAGATCCCGGGGTAAGGGAGCCCTACTTGTGTCAGTCTAGATACGCCCCTGCATACAGTTGACACGAACCGATTACCCAATTTCTATGATACGAGCATCGAACACGCGATTGATCTGAGCTATCAGTCTTCCAATTACACCGATATCTGTTTACTGTGATCGGCTTACTGTGCCGTGTGTAAATTGCCGACATCTGAACTTGTATGTCGTCTTCTCTGTAGCGATTAATACTTTTAACTAATGTTAGCGCGATAGGAACTTCATTTTACTTTGACTTCTTCCCAGAAGAGTTTTCATTTCGAGAATCAACTATAAGTATATTTTAATACATTATATTTTTAAAAACTATATAGCTAAATATTTTTTTGTAGTTTTTAATTAATCCTTATTTCATTGATGCATGTTGCTGGGATTTGAATCTGGTCCTCGAATAAGAGGCCACTGATCCATTACGGCTATTATGTGTCATAATGTTTTTTAAATAGCATACTTAAGACTCTTGTCTAAAAGTTAAGTCCTAACTTTGAATACACTTAGGTACATAAACTAACTGCTGCTCATTAATTATAAATCACGGCGATGTCTGCAGACTTGGGGCGCGACATATCGAATTCCTTGAGTAGGTAATGCTAGCCGGTGGGACTAATCAATATGTTTACCGCAATTTATCTACTTACGTGTCAGTATTACTTAACAAACTTCATAAGATTGTTCTGTTTTAATTGAAATCAAAATGAAGTGAAGTACTATTCTTCTTCAAATAAGTTCTTCAAAAAGAGGCACTAAAAGTTTTTCTTCAAAGCTATTACGCATTGCCAACTCTTCTGGAGTTTTATACTGGCTTTGGTATTCACTTAACGCCATGTCGATTACTTGTTAGCTCGGATAAGGTTACAAAAAGAAGACAAATATTCTTCGGAATTCACATTTTGCAAGCGAAGTGGCGAAAATTGTTCCATACTATATAACCTAATTTGTATTTTAAAATTGTAAAATACTTAATTTTGTTTGAATTCATTGTTTAAAAATAAAATTTCATTTATTAATAAGTCCGCTTTTATTCATCAGTCATACAGCTGATAAACATACTCGTATTCAATATGACGATCAAGTTTTCACGATCAGTGACTCGGACCATTATTAGTACGTATCTAATAAATTATAATTATTGTCATGTTCGTTTTTAGTAGTAGCATACAAACATTTTGATAGATGGTAATCTGTCCCTTAAACTTTGTAAAATAATACTTTTCTTTTCGTTGCGTAAACAATGACGTATTTATCTACGTACATATACATAATACGCCCTACTACATGTCAACAATTTACCACAAGCACTTAACTTAAAAACAAACATACTGTATTTTGCGTCATGATAATAACAATCTTTAAGGACAATATTATGATTTATTGGTGTTAATATTTGAGAAAATCTGAATACAAATTGTAGTAGGTACCTACCTACGTGCTGTAGAACTCAAGTAGTGTAGTTAAGTATAACTTCAACAATGCAAGGGATTCTGCGAGTAAAGATCCTTTGAGCAGTTAACGCTTAATATAGCAATTAATAAGTAATTTAACAAGAACCTCTTTGTTATTTGAGATCAAAGCAATTCTAAAGAAATCCTCTTTTAAAGTAACGATAGGATTTAAGTATCTGCTTTTAATACCAATTAGAGTGTACGGAATCCTAAAACGATATTATTAGACGTGATATCTGATTGCTTGTTTTCTGTTTTACATACCATACGAATTTTATAACTCCATATTAAATACCTTTCTCACCTTGAACAACGATCGTTAAATATTAATTACCAAGTCTAGCTCCCTTTCTTGATTTGTAAGTAATTATTGTTATTTAATAAACGACGCACACCATTTATTGCTTAACTCAGTATACGGGCAAGTTACTCGTAGTTGCATTAAAGAACTGACCAAGCTAATACGAAGGAGTCGCCTTCGTTGAGACTGAAAACGGCTAATAAGACATCATCGTCACAAATTCATCACCAAGTCAATTTGTACTATAAAGAGTTAAAAATAGAAAAGAGAACTATAAACATTATATGCAGGTTTAGGTAGATACTTCCGCAAATTGGTTCCAAGCAATTTCCTACTTTGAGCCCTGAACGAGTTAATTCTGACTTATGTAATAATATTGTTAAAAAACAAATGTATTGAGTACTAAATAAAACAAAGTAGTAGGTATTTGCAGACAAATTAATTTATTTCCCGAATACAAAGTTAAGAATCAATTTAAACGTATCAATAGAGTTGTATTTCCTTTTTCTTTTATTAATAAAGTGCGTTGAATCGTGGTATTGACTGAATAGGTATCCTGTATTCAAAATTTGTTTGCAAAATTCTCGAATTGACTCGAGTACCAGTAGGCTTTTGTTTGAATACAGTACATCAGCAACTACGACCCTCTTTAGACCCCCATTTCACACACTTCTATGGAGACTTGCCAAAGGGTGCGAACACAATCAAAGCCTTATCGATTTACCGAAGCAGAGTTTTACGACTTACTGTGTTACTGTTTGTACATACGAATACGTTATGAGATATCGCCAGCTACATTACATTGTTCTTTTTCACGAATGCACCGCAGACAGTTTAAATTATCTCGTTACTTAAATATCACTCATTAACTCGTTTCTCAAATGCATACCGGAAAGTAAAACTTTGGTGCACGTGAAAGTTGACTTAATTTTTGTATACAAACATGAGGATACCTTGAACGGCAGACGTCATAAACAAATCCGTGTCAAAAATTCGACCTAACAAAAAGTTTGTTAACACCGGTTCGAAGGCTCGTGAACTTTGACGCGGCAAATGAAGTTCAAAATATTTGCATACTTAATACAACGCGTGAATATAAAATTGTTTGTCAATGAAGGAATTATAATCATGTGAACTACCTATTCCGAGTGTCTAGATGATACGATTTGCGGTAAGAACCAACACTTCCGCTCAGCATGTCGGCAGAACCATGACCTAACCGAATTACGTGCGGTCATCGATCTGAGGAAGTGCACAAAATTAATACTACGGAGTGTTCTACTAACCTTGTTGAGCCCGGGGTGTTTCAGGCGATCGAGTCCCGAGAGCCGGCTGTTGGACGTTCCGTCCCCAGAGCCCCACATTCCGATGCGATCGCGTTCCATTTCGTACGCACTGTTCCCTCCACTGGCGGCGAGCGACTGTTTAGCTACAGCGTACGGTGCGCTACTTATGTCACGCTGCGAGGGGGGCGCTGGGCTCATCGCGGTTTCGCTCCTGGGAAAACAGGAAAATTTTTCAGCGATAACACAGATACGAACCCACACTGCAGTGGTTGCGGCCGCTCGATAACAGATGGCGTTGACCTCGTCTAATAGTTTGCTATCAATGAAAGTATAACAAATAAACAAATGAAGTGAAGACTTGTGGTAAACTGATTGCATTTCCTATTATTTTATTTCATTATTAACGATAGTATTCAAACAGGTCATAGACCTTCCTGTTGATAGTTAGCAAAAACCGCATTATTTTATTCACATACAAATTTCATTACTTTTGCAGGTTAACAAAAAAACATTATGATATCTTCTGGAAATAGCTCTACAACAATATTAGTGTTAAAAAGTGTGCTAAGCTATTTTAATTTCATTAGTCTAAATTAAAAAAAATATACTTAATCAATACTAAGGCTAGATACAAATACTACTTACTAACTATTGAAGATAAATTTGTGTCACCTTTGGCAATGTTTAGAATACTACAGGGGTTCGCAGTGTGCGCCGTAGAGAATAGAGTCGAAATAAGAGGCGAATACGACGCTTGTTTTCCATTTTCCAAAAAGTAAATTACGTAGAATTTATAGATATTTCGTAGATTTACTTACTTCCTTAATTTAAATAAAAAATTCAGCTTCATATTGTGGTTATTTTAACTATGGCCAAACAATGGCTTCCTAGTATTATAGTAACCTTTTTTTTTTAATAGAGATAGATAGACTACTGGGTCGCTGAGAAAAAATACAACTTGTTATTGCGTAGCGAACTAAGTTTGGGAACTCATGGTATAGTAGGTATAAGCATAAGTATGGATTGTTCAGGCATGTTACAAAACTTTTTTTTTAACTATTTTCTACATTTAGGAATTTTGGACATCTACGCGCTACGGACATTACGGATGGGCTACGGCGCTCTACGGCGTACCTACGCGAGAGCAAAGAGCGCACTGGACACTGCCCGCTCGGCTCGCAGCTACAATCCATACTTATTTTTTTATCTGGAAACAGAACTCACTATAAATCTCTTTGCACGTTTACATGAACATTAATTAATGAAAACACGTAAATTGAAGAACGCTATAAAATTTTAATGTACTATTTATTGTGTGTACAAGCGATCGGTCCAAAATCAATCTGAGCTTGAAAGAAGTAAGTGTATAAAATTTTACTACCTGAAGTTTTTAAGCTATTTTAATATATTAACGTCATTACCATATTCCTATTTTTGGAATTATTCCACATTAGATATCTATTAACAACAAAACAACCAACAATGAAAAAGGACAGTGGGGTTCGATGTTAAAAAACTGAGTAATATAAACAATTACCACTTAAACTTGGCGTTAAAAATAGCTGATGCAACGGCTTCCAACAAACCTAAAAAATATTGTACAATAAAACCAATTACTTATTTACCTAATAAACAAACATTTAAATTGATTATTAAATGAACTACTAAATGAAACCTCACACACACACAAAGCAATAACACTGTCATTGATTGGACTGCGACCGAAATTTGCATTAATTACTTAGTCCTTGGCGCGAATACATTATTTTTAAACAGAAAATTAGGTTACTAAGAATCTGTCTGCGCTAGAAGAGCCTGGGAAGCTCTCAATAAACCTGGATAAATTAAAAAAATTTGAAAAATTGTATTTTAGTAGCCTGTATCTATGTGCCCGATGGATATTTGATTGCGGTTCATAAAAAATTTACTTGATAAAGAGAATATACATTTGTAATTTAATTTTAAAGTTGTTAATTGAACAAGAGGTTGTTTATTTCATAGTACAAAACAGAACGATACTGAAGCGTACTACGAAAATATTATGATTATATCATATGAAGATATTTATTTTATTTAATTCTAGTCCCAATTGTATTCTAGTTTCGTCAACTAAACTAGCGCAAAGTGTTCAGGATATTCCAGTACATAATATGATATTCGGAAGTGTACTGCGGGGAAGAAGCGGTTATGAAAACATGTTTGTTACTATAGTATATCTCGAAAGATAATGCAAAATAAGAAAAAACTGTATATTTGGAAAAACTTACCGCTTAAGTTTGAGATATGGAACGTCACACGTGCCATTTATGTGACGTGCGTCAATATTACTGTTTGACTTTGCTTTACGCGTAATAAATTCCATTTTTGAAAATGCACAGAGATCAGATTATCACAGTAAATAAATAAAAAGAAATTTTTTTGATTCTTTTTTAATTTTTAATGAAGGATCGCAGTACGATATAATTCATAATCACTGCAATAATTATTGTCAAATATAAATTAGCTCTCAATAGAGTCGATTGAGCTGTAGGGAGCCATATAGCTCTAGCAAACTCTTAAAGACGACTGAAGGTCAGAAGATGATGCTCAGTTTAAATACGAATCACGCCACTTCCACTTATCTGGTTGTAAAATTCTCGTTACAAATTATACAGCTAATTAATCTGTTGGGTCACATTAGGTAACTCTGTAATCATACTAATTATGTAGCTGAAAATAAATGGGAAAATTCCTTTGCTTCTAATCTCACATCCGCGCCAGTACCTACTTTTTTGGTACTTTTGTTCATTGATAACCATATTTACTACCAAGCTCTTCTTTAAAATGCTATAAAGTACTATAGAGTTTTTATTTCTATATTATCACATCTTCAAAAACAATGTCTTCACTCAATACAAGGCTAACGCTCTTTGAATGAATTTGAAATTTATATTATTTTTAGTTGCCTATAGCATATAATATACATAAGATTTTTAAAACACCAAAAAATCAAAACTTTTTACTTGACAACTGATAACGAAGTTATGCGGGCTAAGTATTGAACTTCTAGTCTTGAAATTTTAACTTCTATTTCGTTACTCATATTGTCTGTTATCTTATACGTTCACGTTAGACATATCGGCTGAATTAAGCATTGCAGTTAATTACGAACAGTGTCCTAAACTTTCACATATACCTGGGCCCAAAAGATAATAAGTATATTCATTTACTTGTTTCAGCGTGAGTTAAAATGTATATCAACATTGTATGTCCTATAATCAAGGAGAATGAACACCAGATACAAAATAAATGATAAAACGTTAGAGCCGCAACTGATAAATAAATGACATATTATTATGCATGCATTACGCCGCCACGCGACTCACACGACCAAGATCAGGTCAAGGGCGAACAAGCACGTTGATCTAGCTGATCGGCCGATTAAATGATGTACTTTTTTATTTGACTTCAAGAAAAGTATGTTAATACCTTATAATTAAATAAAACATCTCGAATCTAGAAATGATTTTGTATTAAATATCTTACTTATGTGCTGTAATAATATAACACAAACGAACAGCAAGAAATTTAAATCGGTATAACTTAGATACGATTAAAAAATTAATAAACATTTTCACGAGTGGCTAGTATTATTGTATGTGAAATGTTCACATTCAAAGGCTGTTTTTTGTTCGATATAAAGCTTTGATTTTCTTTGAAAAAACATTCCGAAAGAAAACAAAGAAGCTAAAAAGAATTTCTCGAATAGGAAACATTATTTTGCGCCATTTCACATAAAATGAAAGAATGCGAATTGGCGCGAATTCGATGAATAAAAAAATGCATATCTACAGCCGAACATAGAACCTACTTTTTCAAGTCAGTAAAAAGTTGTCTACAGTTTATAATAAAATAGGTACAAAAATTTTCTAGTTTTTCTCTTTTTATTTCATATTTTGAAGCATGCAGGTTCGTCTTTTATTCCAGAATTTTGAGTTTTTTATTAATTGCCCAGTACGAATAAAAAAGGGAAGTTCTTGATTTCAGTCCGACTTTCAAAAGTTCTTTATTAATCTATTCTCTATTAAACTTATTTAATTTAAAATCTTACAACATTTTACATCTTGCGGTGAGAACGTTTACAAAAGACTAACAAATTAAAAATTAATTAAATAACTTTGTAACCCGAAACCGACGCCGGATTGCGAAGTTTTGTTAATAATTTAATTATTAAAGACCACTCTACTAAAATTCTTCCTTCTCTTTCACTAGTTTTGTAATTTCTTTCTTGCTTTCTTAAATGGTATAGAATCTTGCACAGTTTACTTTCTAAGTTTATTAAATAAGTAAACTGTGCAAGATTCTACGGAAATGTATTTTCGTCAATGTTACACGCTGGCTAAGCGTAGGTACCTACTAACTTTACTGACTCTATTAATTAGCTTACCGAGTCATCATAGAACAAACGGTTTAAAAAAATAAAAGCAAAATAAACAACTCTACATTGTATGAAACATTTGAAAGTAAGTACACGTTACATGCTCTTAAATCTATACTGTATGACATGGCCCTGAATTAAGCTCTATAACTAATTGGTACGTAGAATATGTTGACACGACCATGCAGCCGTCATACATTAGAGTATTCATGTCAGCTTCAATACATTTTATTTTAGTGCGTTAGAAGATAATCCGCTTTAGGTGTCTGAGTAAGGTCGTCGCTCATTTATCAACCCTCTCAGCTACGCCTGATTGCCCACCGAAAACGGGACTCGCAGTGATTCCACGCGCCACACCTTATTAGGTAATTATACTAAAATCTGGCGGTTCATCTGACTAACACGTTTACCGCAAAGCTATTTTTTTAAATATAGGTTTTTTTAATATTGTCAACACTATCTAATAATTCATTAAATAAACAAGTGAAGTATGTCACTATCCTTAATCTTAAACTTTTAAGTACAGATTCAACATTTAAACAAGAATATTTTTAGATATCCATTGAAGCTACATACGTGATGCATTTCAGCTCATTCACTACTAGATCTGTGGTGTGGGTGACTAACAGCATATAAAATGGCATTGTAGTCTTACATACATTAGAAAGTACCCTGACATTTTTACTTCAAGAGTAATAGACACGGAACAGCATACGGAAAATAGCACCTTTCGAACTTATTGACAAAATGCACTTTCTTTATCACCCAGGCCATATATTTCACATTATGCACTTTTTCTGCATCGGATGATTAGGCCACGTTACCGAGAACGTAATTTGACACGGTAACTGGTGGCATAACCGGTAGGTTACTGATGGTAAGTCATTCAATTTACTCGAAATTATGGCACATGTACACAACGCAATGTTTTTGTTTTATTCGAGTATATCATTATTACCAATTTACTTTTTATGGCCCTAAGCTTAGTACATGTCTCTCCCACAACCGGGGAAGACCTGGATCATACTCTACTACGCTGCTCCAATGCGAATTGGTGAAGATACATGTTAGTGGACAATCTATGTCCGTTGTTCTCAAACCGCAGAAAGGGCTTCAGATCAGGTTTATCGACTGTCATAATTATGTCGATAGCAACTGGGAGAGAAATTTTAACATGCCCTACGAAACCATCAGAGTAGGTACCAACACAACCGATCGCGCCCGAAGTTACTTAACTTACTATACGCATCGTGCTAACCAAAAATTATACAATTTACTAACAACTAAGTAACTACTAACTATGATTCATTCTTTGACATTGATTTGAATGTTTTTACTCAGTTTTTTTGTCTTGTCTAATCATACAGTCATGATGAGTAATTTAAAAATCACTGCGGAAATTTTTGAATATTATATCCCTATAGTAAACCCCGACCTGGTACGTAAGTAGTTTTTAAGCACATACATAATGCTAATTTATAACTTGAGTTTATATTTATAGGTAAATTGAAACTGTTTCAAGACTTCATGTCACTGTATATGCAAATATTGATTTTTATCAATCGTATACATAATACACTGAACCAGAATAAACAGCTATAAAAAACATTATACATACCTACCTACATAATGTACCTAAACCAATAAAACAGCTATAAAAATAATGGTTTTCTGTACTTACGCTCCAACCAACGTTATCTTTGTTAAATTGCCTTTTTAAATATGATATACTTATTGTATTTATAATTTTTTTCGACTTGCAACCTAATTTCTTCACCCTACACCTACGAGTACCTACTATTTTAGCACCTATAAAAAATAAGGGATACAATACAAATAACAAGGATTAAATCTTTACTTTTTGACATGTTGTTTATTAAATATTACCTATTTAATGTAAGTAGATTATCACAGCCACATTTAATAATAAATATATAATTATATAAATATGCTTATCACATGACTATGTTACCTGGTTTTTATTTGATAATTGCCTTTAAATTGCATTTTATATCAAAAGAGAAGTTAATTGAGAATTAATTGCATAGAACAATATGTAATTTAAATTTGAAACGTTATTATGAATTACCTTTAAGTAATACCTACCCCGACCATTGCACCACGCATCATAAAGTGTGACACAAAGTTTATTTACGTACAGTAATCCTAATCTATACCTAATATTCTAAGTATTTTCTTAGAAAAAACGTATAAAACTTCGACTAAAAAGTTAAATAATGAAAAAAGATGAGTGACGATAAAAGCTATCAATGACCGGTTTGTATTTCGTTTCATTAATTGCAATTCGTCAATTAAACAACCAACATTGGTATAGAAAAGTTAGTCTATGAACCTAGGTACATTAATACCTAAAAGTAAAATAGAAACATAATAATAGACTTACTGCCATTTCTTTTTGTCGTTTAACTTTAAAGATGCGGAATTTCCCATCTTTATAAAGATGTTGTTAGCCGACGTTACCTAGTTAGTTTGGGTGCGTAAATCAAAATCACTTCCTTATTATAACTCAGATTTTCTGTAAACTGTGAACTATGTAACCGGTTGCGCTATTCTGAGCCTGCCATTCGACTACCCGTGAGCCATAACCCATTAAGCTACCGAGGTAAATCTCTGACCGTGACTTTCCCTCGCCACTCAGCATGATCTTTGCAACATTTCCACCCATTATTATGTCGGAGTTGCGAAAAACCGCATTTTCGTGATTGTGACTCTTAAACATAAATGTTTAATGAATAATTAGTAAACTACCTGCAATCTGTCTTTATTATAATTTGCGCTATCTGATAACAGATGTCGCATGTGTAACCTGTAACATCCCTTTATATTTCAATTTATTAAAGTCCAACAATTATTATTTATCGAAGTAATTTCCATATCTACTTTAATATTAGATAAGTTATTATGTTTGTTAAGTTTTAGAAATTGTAAAACGTCCTAAATAACAGCGTCCTACGCTTGCTATATAAATTCCGCGGATGGTGTTCTATTCTAATCCTCCCTGTTTAAAGTAAAAGAAACTACCCATGTATATGATTAGATTCACATTATAGTGAATATTATAAACGGGCCGTATAATACGTTTTTTTTTAATGTAAGTAGGTACGTTTATGTATTGACATTTGACTTGTGACATTCTGTTACAATGACACTGACACTGAGAAATATGACAATACCAAAATTGACATAGCTTTCATCATATTTTTAGGTTAGAAAGAATTCCATTTGTCGGTGGTTGGACGTAAACACTTTTATTTCAATATGATAAAGTTATAATAAAATTGAAAATTCATTAAAATTTAATCAAATATAAATACTTAAGTATAATACTATCAAAATGAGGAAAGAAGGTACCTACATACGAGACACTTCTAAGGAATATTACAAGCTATTGTGTGCATTTAACAGTAATGTCTATACTACTCTCTTTGCAGAAGTTCAAGATATCTTCCTTAAAATCCTTCGGGAAGAAGAAGATGTGTCTGCCGGAGTTGCTGCTATAAAAACTCTGTTAACTGTCATAGAAAACTACAAAGGTTAGTGTTAGTACTGTTAATTTCAGATATAATTTAAGAAAGAGCCATTAAATGTTACGAAATTATAAAAAATAATAATATGACACTAAAATAAGCACATATTCTATATACCAAGTATAGACCTATTTAATGTATTTATTACAAACAAATAGTTTGTGAAAAGCAATTGTTATTGATTTGTCAACATTACAACTACAAATACATATATATCATCATTTCACTTACAGTGGCCACAGTCAGAGAGTTAGATTTGAACCTGCAACTTGCAGTAGATGCGATGAGACACTGCGACCAACCAGTCACTGCAATATCTTCAGGATGCGAGTTGTTTATGAGGTTCATAACACTTGCCAAACTTGATGTTAAAGTTCAGTATGAATATTCATTTGTTTTTATAATCATAGCCTTAAAAAAGTAGTTTTACTGACTTCTTCTTTTTTCTCTTTATGGTATTACTAAATTTCTAATCTATAATGATTGTTCTACCTCTAGTTTCTAGGAAAAATGTAGATGTAATGTTCTTTCCTACAATTTGGTACTGAAAAAGAACATTTACATATTTGTACAAATGTTGAGTTATAATATTAAAGTAATGTTGGCATTACAGTTGTGAAATATTTTTGAAAGTACTGTTACTTTTTGAAACTAACTATCTCTTATAATTAACAGTTGTGATGAAATTGCATACAATTTGTAAAGAATATATTTGATTTGCAGTCATTTGAGGAATGTGAACAAATTATGCTCCAGCGAGGAAGAATATTCTTGGACACTCTGCTAGAGGCTAGAACGAAAGTAGGCAAACAAGCAGTGCCTTTTATTACAGATGGTTGTGTAAGTTATTCACGTCTTATTGAAGTACTTCAGAGGAAAAGTTAATTATGTGAGTTAGTGATGTGACGTTAAAATCTATTGATCACTTTATTAATATTTTAATGTTTGTTTATTCACAGAAAATCCTAACACACTCAAGATCACGAGCAGTTCTTCAAGCAATGTTAGAAGCTGCCAAGACTAATACACGATTCCAAGTATATGTTACAATGTCATGTCCAGACAATAGTGGGTAAGTTTGCAATATAATTTTGTTATAGATATATAGTAATACTGCTAATGCCAGGATTTTAAATTTCTCAGTCAATATTTAATAGCCGAGTGTTTAAGAATTTGGTCTCTTATTGGCAAGGACCAGGTTCCATACTCAGCACCATGCACCAATGACTTATCTAAGTTATGTGCATTTTTAGCAATTTAATACCATTATCATAGTAAAATTGGAAACAATGGTATGTATGCAGAGAGCTGATGCACAAACAATTGACGGCTGCGGGCGTGGACGCCACGCTGGTGCTGGACTCTGCAGTGGGCTACATGTTGGAGCTCGTCGACATTGTCATGATCGGCGCAGAGGGTGTAACTGAAAGTGGTGGTATCATCAACAAGGTACACAATTTTATTTCTCCTCATAGTTGTATTTATAAATCTAAACTTATTCTTTTGCACACTTGAGTGAAACTTTTCCATATCTCTTGGAGTTAAAAATTTTTACTGTTGTTAAAGACAAAAGTATTTAATATGAATATAGTGTTTTTCCAAAGAATAGAAGAAAACGCCCAGTGAAACTACCTATGTAAGCAATTTATAATGATTCATTTACGTTAAATAATTGTAAGAGAAAAGTGTTCAATAAATAAACTTTTCTTTAACAGATTGGCACATACAGCCTGGCAATGTCAGCGCTGCAACTGAAAAAGCCCGTCTATGTTCTCACTGAAAGCTTCAAATTCTCCCGGATATATCCACTCAACCAGCAAGATTTGCCAAATGAGTTCAAATACCTTTCAAGTGTTCTGAAGTCAGCAGATCTGTCAAAGCAACATCCCCTGGTAGATTACACCCCTCCAGCTTATATAACCTTACTATTTACTGACCTAGGGATACTCACACCCTCTGCAGTCAGCGATGAATTAATAAAGTTATACTTGTAAATTATTGTTACCATTTTAATATATTATGTATTTGTATATTTTTCGAATTTTCTTTTTACTGCAATATCCATAAGATATTACCAAATTATCATAAATAAACTGTATATTTTAATTAAAGATGTGTCTTGCAATAGGATATTTGCAAATAAAAACACTGACATATTGAAATCCATTATAGTCTGGCACTTTTAATAATATCAAAAGAAAAATATTTACAATCGCTTCATATAAACATACACTAAATGGTCGACAACTACATAATTCTCACTTTGAGTTACACAACATGAAAACAATAATACAATTAAAAAAACATTTTCTATCCTAGGCAAGAGAGTAAAACATGTATATATTTTTAGAACGATTTTAGAACCAAAATTATTTTACTGGAAGCACGGAGTTATCACATACCTCTATAGACATCATTATTTTCTAATCAAATCTCTATGCACATTTCTTTTTATTTTAAAATTATGGAAGCACACAGAATACGTTCTTATTTAAAGCCTACATAATATATTAACTAATTATACTTATCTAAAATACGAGACAAAAAATATATAATGTTTGAAAACGAAAGATACTAGAAGAGATCAATTTCAAAAAAATCATTGATTCTTAGAATACTACAATAGCGCACACTGAAATACATACAATACTAGTTGACCTGGCGAACTTCGTACCGCCTAAGAACCAGTAAATGTTGTGTTAACTTATTAGCTTCATGGTTC
>DWQK01001938.1:0-14256 GCA_018231225.1 Noctuana stator
TTATTTGTTTTTTTTTTAATGATGCATTTGTACAGACCCAATTTCTCAACTGTATTTTAAAATTCTCATTTAAACAAAATGTAACATGACAACATTACAATACAATGCATTTCCTTGTAGAAAGTAGATGCAAAAAAGTTAGAGAAAGCAGAGGCGAAACTCCAACAAAAGCAGCAAAAACAAAAAGAAGCTAAAATGCCTACAGCCACTCCAGTATTGCAGACAGCCACTGCCTCTCAAGTGACCTCGAAAAAGGACAGTAAACTGGAAGCTAAAGGGACTAATAGAACTCAGGATATTAGGATTGAGAATTTAGATATTGCTTATGGTGATCGGTTTGTAACTTTTAATCTTTGTATCAAATTAGTACTTAGAAAAAGTACACTTTTATTTATCCTTTGTAAAAAAATTATTAAGATATTTTAAATGTAAATACAGAAATTATAATTTAATTGTCTACTTCAACCTACAGAGTTTTGTTACAAGGAGCCGATTTAATATTAGCATTTGGTCGAAGATACGGATTGGTTGGACGAAATGGTCTTGGAAAAACAACACTTCTTCGGATGATATACTCAAAACAGCTTAAAATACCCTCTCATATATCAATATTGCATGTGGAACAAGAGGTCGTGGGCGATGATACTCTAGCTTTGCAGAGTGTGTTAGAATGTGATACAGTTCGAGAGGATTTACTGAAACGAGAAAAAGAGATTACAGCGGCTATAAGTAACGGGTGAGTTCTATTGACGTTTTGAAATAATATTTAGAAATTTAATCAATACACATCTTTAGTTTTTTAATATTAGAATAGTGGTCGATATTTAAAACAACTTGATTTGTCTATAGCAGTAGTCGGTAACATGCTGTTTGTGGGGCTCATGTTACTTTCATCGCTGTCTTGAGGCCTGCAGGTGTTATTACTCATTTAGCAATTTCAAATTTCGGCCTTCGTCTTCATAAGTCTTTGACACACTAATAAAAATAAATAACTACTAATAAATTAGGTGATAAGGTAATTTTTTTTTTGTAATTAGCTTTTTAATTAAATAATAGCCAAATTTCCTTTATAGATCAGCGGATGTGAATCTATCAGCAGAACTGACTGAAGTGTATGCACAGTTGGAGAATATTGAGTCAGATAAAGCGCCTGCAAGAGCGTCCATAATCTTGAGTGGTCTAGGCTTCACCCCTGAGATGCAACAACGGGCTACAAAGACCTTCTCTGGTGGTTGGAGGATGAGACTTGCATTGGCTAGAGCACTTTTCTCCAAGTGAGTATATAAAAAAGGAACATTAATAGTAATAAGCTACTGTGCTGAAATATTCAAGCTCCATGGATCTTTGTTTTAGACAAAAATAGGGTGCTGGGGTAATAATTGAACTACATGTATAGAATAAAAATATTTTAAACTTAGTAAAATTGTATAGTACATTTTTTTAAATCATTGTGTACAATCCCATATGTGCACTTCAAAATATTCTTTTCTTTGCATTTCTTTTCAAATTCGTAGTGAACGCGCGAACGAGCCAATAGATTTTAAATAATAATAATAAAAAAATATCCAAATAGGTGCAGCCATTATGGAATTTTTTATATTCTGTTCAAAATGCCATAATATAAACACTAATTAAAATAGTTATGAACGATAATGGTTGAATTTCGATCCATGGATTTCTCGCTAGTTATAATAAAAATTCTATTAAATTCCAGACCAGATCTACTATTACTTGACGAGCCTACTAACATGTTGGACATAAAGGCCATCATCTGGTTAGAGAACTACCTTCAGAACTGGCCCACCACGTTGCTGGTTGTGTCTCACGACCGGAACTTCCTCGACACAGTGCCTACAGACATATTGCATTTACACTCACAGAGGATTGACGCTTACAAGTACGTTCTGTTATTATTTTCGTGTAATTTTTTATGATCGTATGTGAATTGTTTACACTTGTCTTGATTTAGTCATTCAACAAGATTAATTAATAGTCTATTTATTTTTTAAATACTTTCCTGATCTTCTATACTTTCCTGATCTTCTATATTCAAATTAATTTCGTCCTCTTTTTTCGTCGTTTTATTTGTCATTGGCTGAGCGCGTTTGCGCCTTCGTCATTAAAGAAAAAAACTACTAGCGTACATTAAAGGAGTACGGTATGGTGGTATAAAGTTGTTGGCGTGTTGCAGGGGCAACTACGAGCAGTTCTACGAGACGAAGACGGAGCGGCTGCGCAACCAGCAGCGCGAGTACGAGGCGCAGCAGCAGCACCGCGCGCACACCCAGGAGTTCATCGACCGCTTCCGCTACAACGCCAACCGCGCCTCCTCCGTGCAGAGCAAGATCAAGATGCTCGACCGCCTGTAACTACTCACTACTTTCTTTCTATAGTACCGACGGCGTCACTTACAACGTCACAACATAACTTGAACTCTGAATTTTATGCGAAGATCTCCGACAAAACAGATGAATGACATATAGGAAATTAAAGGAAATATAGGAAATAAATAAATACCCAGACCTAGAGTACAAATCCAAAATCATTTAAATTTCTGCCCCGCTGGAATCGAATCCGGGACCCTTCGAATAGTAGACTGGCATAATAACCACTACGCCATACGGATCGTCAACCTAAAATATGAAATGATATGAGAACTACATAATCAATTGCAAATTTAATCGATTGTCTCCTAAATTAATGTAGTACACATAAATATTTTACATTGGCACATTTAGTGGCTAAGAAAATCGGCTATTACCACTGTTAATTTATTTATTAATAATAAGAAACAATAAAAATGTATTCACTTTTCACAGACCAGAGTTAAAACCAGTGGAAAAAGAACAAGAGGTCGTTTTGAGGTTTCCAGAAACGGAGCCTCTATCGCCTCCCATACTACAAATTAACGACGTCAGTTTCTACTATACAAAGGACAAGGTCATCTTTAGCGATGTGAATCTCGGCGCCACGCTCGAATCTAGGATATGCATCGTAAGTATTAGAATCCTCCGCATTATTCGTAGCAAGGGTGAGAAATTTAATACCGCCGACTAGTCTCAGGTCAATTTTCTTCGTATATTTGAACAGAACGTGTATCGGGTCAGCTAGTGTATTCTAAATATTTGCATATTATAGTGACGTCACTTTAAACAGGGATAAATTATTTATTAGAATATTGCAAATTTCTTGTTTTTCGTGTCTCACGCACAGATCTCTTACAATACTTCGTTTTTATTGTTTGTATTGCATATCGTAATATTACGAGCAAAGTATACGGCCTTGACTGCTTGCATTGAATTGGACGCGTTGCAATTGCTAGTTTTATTGCTCGGAATTCACTTCATGAATATTCTAGAACGTGACGTCACGTCACGCGCTTCGAGAACACAGTGACAATTGAACTGTAAATTATGAGTCAGTTTTATAATATTACTTTTCCTTTTGTAAATATAATAACTATAAGTAATTGAATTGTGAATTGTGAATATAATTGAATATTAATTATTACCTGTATGCTGACTGTCACGTTTTACATAAGGGTATACGAATTTAAATACTATATTATAAACATAATATCGTCGCTTAAGCTTGAATACCACACAAGTCAATAGTGGCTAAGCGCTTATTTTGATGGATATTTCTTAAGAAGTTTTGTTACGGCTTGCCTTGCCTGCACAATTAACCATTATATCAGCGATCGCATTCTTCATTATTATTTATAAGTAATTTAAAAGTAACGGTGGTTTTATTAATTTTTAGGTGGGCGACAACGGTGCGGGTAAAACGACGCTATTGAAAATAATAATGGGTATCTTGTCGCCCACAGTCGGCATGCGAAGCGTGCACCGCGGCTTGAAGTTCGGCTACTTCTCGCAGCATCACGTCGATCAGCTGGAGATGAACATCAATTCAGTCGAACTACTTCAGAAGAGCTATCCAAGTATGTTTGCTTCTACAGTTTTCATAGGTGAATTATTGCGGCCACAGCCGTATCTCCAACGAAGCTCGCTTTGGTATGCGAGCGAATGCTAGTGGTAGGTAAAGTTCATTTAATTACATAATCCATCCATCAGTGTTTGGATGCACTTGTTCACTGCTCACCAAACGCGTAATAGGGTTAATTTTTTTTATGAACATTTTCAACATTTATAGACAAGACCTATTCAACTTATATCCTCTAAAAATATAAATAGCATAGAAAGCGGCTCTATTGCGATTGGCTGCGATTAATCGCAATTCATTTGATACTGGTTCGAGCACCTTAGTAGTCATTGGCGCATTTCATCTGTTTGTTGTTTTATTCTGTGGGTGCTCAGCAGGAAACTGCCTTGGGTGACAATTTATATTCAGCCGTCACTGGTGTGTTTCCAGACAGGAGCATAGAGGAGTACCGGCGGCAGCTGGGCAGCTTCGGCGTGAGCGGCGAGCTGGCGCTGCAGACCATCGCCAGTCTGTCCGGCGGGCAGAAGTCGCGCGTGGCCTTCGCGCTCATGTGCATGGGCAACCCCAACTTCCTGGTGCTGGACGAGCCCACCAACCACTTGGATATCGAAACCATTGAGGCCTTAGGGAGAGCTATTAATAAGTTCACGGTGAGAGTGGATTTTATATGTGTTTTTTATTTATTTATTCAATATTTTGCTACAGTCAGTCATAGACCCCAAACTGCCTTGTGGCCGACTGACACACTAAACGGCCCTACAATTTAATTTTAGTGATGTGTTATTATAAATATTCGTAATTTTCTTTTCTTTTAATATTTAACTTTTTGAATATTTTGTTTTAGGGTGGTGTGATACTTGTCTCTCACGACGAAAGGTTATTAAGAATGGTGTGCAAAGAGTTCTGGGTGTGTGGAAATGGACGGGTCACGAACATCGAGGGCGGTTTCGACGAGTATCGCAGGATCGTGGAGCGGGAACTCGAAGCACAGAATAAAACATAGGAGACTGCTTATGCTAATTCAATTCGTGTAAAAAGTTAAAGTAAATTATATAAATATACTGTAAACATGTAGTTTCTATTATTTATAAAGTTTAAGCAAGAAATATCGGCGAATAGACAAATGAAAAACTTTTTATTATAATGCAAATTTTTATTTCATACCTCCAACCTTCCTCTGTCTTCATTAAATAATTTTAGCAAACAATTCCACAATGAATTGAAGTACTTGCAGAAACCATGGCAATAAAAATATAAAATTAACTTAAAATTGAATATTTACAAATTAAAACTCCATAATTCAAAATATATAATATACAATTAAAATAGTGACTGAAGTAGCAATAAAATAAGAGTAAACACTGCTGACAATACCGAATTAATTGAAGTTCTAGATAAGTACTTAGGTATGTAAAGCAATCTGCAGATACTTGTCTTTCTATAAATGCAACTTGTTTGAAGAGATACAACGCCTATTTGTTATTGTATTACTGTATCGGAGGGTAATGTATTGTAATATTATCATAAACTAATATTGTATCGAGGACTATATTTTTCATTGTTAAATTGTTACATAGATGTAATATATTATTTCATATTATTTGTATTATGGCAATTATTATGTGTTCGCGAATTTAGATACGAATTATAAAGTAACCCTAGCAGATCACAAAAACTCTTAACTTAATTATGTCCAGTTGGCAAAGACGAATGGCGGTTGGATCACTTTTCTTTCACGCAAGCAAGAGCGGTCGATCGACAAAATAGCGATCTACTGATGCTTCTTGCGCCTCGTTTTTGTTTTGTCGGCGTTTCTCAATACCTCTGCATAGGACAGTTCTAGTTTCCTCAACTTGTGAATCTCCTGTGATGCTGTACTTTGTTTTATGTCCCAAGAGTCAGTCTCGGGATTCCATCCTTGGTAAATCTTGCCAGTCCTGCCGCTTGCGCTGGGCGTTGGTGAATTTAAATTTCTGTTGTAGAATTGTAACGTAGATCCGTTCCACTCTCCTTCGGCTGACCTCACAAGAGGGCTCGCCTCTATCGGTCTGTAATCTCTGCGCCCTTTCTTGTTACCAGATTTCTGGTAGGTTATCTTTGGGGGCGATGGGAACACCGGCGAATCGGCTCCCTGTCGTTCTTGGCTGTGTTTACGATTTCTATGTCTGGATTTCTTTCTAGTGGCAGTGATGTATTCCAGAGGTTGACGTACCAATGGAGTCAGTACTCGTTCTTTTTCTCTGTCTTTCTCCTTCTCTTTATCTTTTTCTGGCTCCCTATCCTGATCTTTTTCCTTTTCTTTAGGGGTTTCCGATGAACTTATTGCCACTGGTTTTGTTTCTATATTAGTTTCAACTTCCTGCTTTTTGGGTAGTTCCGCAGCGGGCTGATCTTTTTCCTTTAGTGTTGGGGTCTCTGGCGCTGTAATGTCAGATACGGGTATAGATTGTTCGGACATAGCAGACGACAAAACGCTCTGAGTATCGTCAGTGAAGTTGCCAGGAGGTTCCTCGTTGGCCGGTGTCACTGGGGGAACCTTTCCGATTGTGGTATCGTCGAGAAGCGGTAGTTGCTCCCCGTCATCTTTATTTTCTGCGGCCTTTTTCAAAATTGTAAAGATTTCCTTGAACAGCTCCCGGTATTCTGGTCTATTGCGGAAGCGACTGTCCATTGGACTAACATCGTCATAAATACTGAAACGGTAGTCTTCTCCATCAGCGATTGTGCAAAGGAACGATCCGGGTCTTTCGCGTTCAGTTTGGGTGGCTTTGTTACTAGTTTCATCCGAAAAACCAGAACTAGATGTTTCAGCCTCCGAGAAATCTGGTGTTTGTATAATTTTCTTGCGAGATGTTGGTTCCACCTTCTTTTGTTGTGTGCTCTCTTTTTGGGCCTCCTCTCCATGGCCACTTTCTTCGTCAGTGTCTTTGACACTAAACTGGCTGTAGTCCCCAGACGTTTGCAGTTCGTCTTGCAACGAAATAGGCCCGGATTGAGTTTGTGCGCCAGGTAATGAGTTAGGTTTATTCTTTCTTATATTCTTAACTTGCGACAACTGCACTTCAAGTAGTGCTTCATATTTCTGAACGAGTTCCCTATATGGATTTTCGTGGCCATCTTCTTTATTTGCCCATACACCCTGGAGTAATTTCTCCTTAGCATTCTGGAAAAGTCACGTATTCATAAATATTATGTAAAAATAGGAAGTTCACACTCGAAAGTTCTATTAATCAGCCCTTATTAAAATGGTCGTTTTAGAATTATGATTGATTCATGGCGTGCTATTAATCGTAACTGATGATTTTATTGTGACGTGTTTTGTTATAATAATGACCGTCTTAATCTTCCAAGTTGACTTATTAAAATTATGATTGTACCAATTAATCAAGAAGATAGAAAAAACAAGGATTTGTTATTTAATGAAAAGTTATAAAACGTACCTACCTATTGCTAAAAATGGACAAATATAATCTAAAATAAGTAAGATTAGTCTTAAATACACCCATTACTCCACAAATGTAATAACTAAGTATAATTAGATACAACAAAAAGCAATTAAAGGTCTGTTCGCATTAAACAAACATTGACAATTTAGTGATTAGTATTAACGTGATGTATTAGTTACGTATCTTTAAATAGATTACTATAATCTTTCGGAAAAAGTTATCCTTTGAAAAATATCATTCAAACTCGAGTGGATGGCCGTCACCAATGATTTAGATTAGCGTGCAGTCTGCGCTTAATCTAATAACGTGTCAGTAATGGACGTACCTTCGACTACATGCGATATATCCAAAGAAAACTACTGCAAATGCGCTTCATAATGCATATGCAAAGCGTGATCAACAACATCAGGGGCAGTTGGAAAAGCTTTGCCGCCTAGAAACGATCGAAACAGTCGCATGAGATTGAGAAGAAGAAACTAAAGCTTCGGTAGGTACATTCAAAAAATCTCAAGGTACGGATGCGGTAGACAAGAATTGCAAAAAAAATTGTGATCTCAACAAGAAGAAGAACTACATTATTCATTCCCTTGTAACTACTCGTACTGTGCATTTTTCTTAGGTATATTCGTGATCCCAGTTTTAAGATTCAAATATTTAATTAGTTCTAGTTAGTGTGATAAAAGTCTGTGAGTAGGTAGATGATAAGTTGTGAGTTAATGATGTTATTAATACAACAGAAACAAGTATTAGAATGGTTAAAGATACTTAACTACTTGTTATCGAAAATAAATGTTAAAGAAAACACTGAAGCTATGCATATATTTATATTGTAATGAGTAAGTTTAAGATGTGAATGCATGCTTAAGAGAAAGATATAGACGCTTACGTCGAATTTGATAAGTTTGCTGGTAACGTGGTCTTCTTTGGGACTGTGTTGGCCTGATGGTGAAAGTATAAGAGAACTTATTGCGCTCCGGTCATCATCGTCGCCATCAAGAATTGAAGACATATCATCTCTTTCCACGCCTCTTAAACATCTGATACAAAGCTGCCCTTGCCTGAAAAGTACACAAAAGGGAATTTAGACTTGCGGCACAATATAAATAAGTACAACCTACCTATGTATTCTATTTTTAATTTACCAAACATTTTTCTTGGATCTATAACAATTTGATTATATCCATTGAAAGAGGTTTAAGGAGGTAAGCACATCTGTAAAAACATTAAAGTACTTCGTATCTGTATTCAGACAAAATTTTTTACCTAACTTCCTCAAGTATTGAGAATTCTTCATGCATTGACTTGGGTTCATCATCTCTCTGATGCCAATTCCTCAGCTGTTCCTGCAGTCTGTTGTTCTCTTGTACCATTGATGCTAACTGTTCCTCAAGTTCCGTAACTCTCCTCTGTTCTTGAGCGAATGCAACTTTATTTTCTCTCAGTTCATCACTTAACCTCAGCAAATCCTCATCCTCTTTTGTCAGTTCTGGGAGAGGTGCTATTAACTTAAGTGGTGTGCTGTTTGTTCCTTTTTTGCAGTTCGCAGTTTGTGGTTCGGCAGCTTTTTGTTCTTTGGGTTTTTCATTGTTATCCGTTTTTCTTTCCGCTTTTCGCCTCACTACCTCCAGCTGTGCGTTCAGGTCGTCCACAGTCTTTTGAAGTTCTTCGCATTTTGCCTCGAGTGTCTCAATGTTTGAGCAAAGACTGAAAAAAAGGAAATTGATTAAATAAATTAATACTTACCTGTAAGTAGATATCGAAATAATTTCTAATCCTGACAAACCTTGATTTAATGGTCAATTTAGATTAAATTTTTTGGGAATTAACACAATACCGGAATGACAACGATATACCTAAAAAATATATATATATAGATTAAGATACTCACGATTTAATGTGTTTCTTGTCGCCGGCATGATCGACTGCTAGACGATGGTTCGCCCGCTCCAAATCTTGGATGCTCACTTCGAGCTGTTCGTAGATTCGCAGTCTCGAATCGTTTACTTCACGCAATGCAACTGTCTGTTTTGTGAGGTACTGAAAATAAGTAAGCTCTGTTTGTATCTCGCTCTGCCGAATTGCTTCAATGTCTAATGGCCCAAAGGTGCCTCCTACAGTTTTGTATTAAAAATGTACTTAAGTACGTTACGTAATAGTTTTATTTTTATTCATTTTTTTTAAATGTTTAAGAGCGTTCTCAAGAACAAAAATAATTATAGTCGGGTATGCCTTATTAAGAGATCAGTGATAATAAATAATAGAATTTTATTACATAGGTAATATAGGTATGTTATTAGCATATTAATAATGAAATGCACACCTAATATTTAAACCACAACCTATTGGAAGTTCCAGTTACTCCGTGAATTCGTCACTTTCCCAATACACATGAGACTGTTCTAAAATTAAAATAATGTAATTTTTTTAACTTACTTCTATTTCTTGAGCTTGATCTTCAATAACATTTTGATGTTGGCGTAGAGCGGTTTCTAACTCTTTATTCCTTTCTAGGAGAGTTTTTCCCAGTTCAGCCGCGAGCTGCAGATCTGAAACAATAAATTGATGGTTAGCCTACATGACGAATGAACATTTCCACGAAAGTGGTTCTGTTAAAAGCAAATTATGTAAATAAGGTGAGAGTGACTCGAATGTAGCGTGGTACCGAATCGACTGCAATTTTATCCTATCGAATTACCATTCGGTGTTACTGACACTTCGATTGCGCCAATGTCTCGACGGAGATGAAGCACGGATAATTGACCACTGGCTGGCGCAACACAGCGCACGCTCACACAAACATTCCACAATCCACACCGTCATTGGATAATTATCGACGGCATCTGGCTGCCTCGTTACTATTACCTGTTGTCAGTCATACCTTCAACGCGTATCGCTAGACTAGATTATCCGTACGTACGTGAAAGGCGAGCGTGATATTGTATTGCCAACCTTGTCGAACGACAACAAAATGTTAAAAACGCCAAAGCATTTTTTTTAAATCTAGGTCAAAGCAGTCACGCAAAATAATGATGCCTAGTCGGTACTCTACTCATTGATGCGTAATTAATAATTGATATTTCGTACGAAACAGACTAATAATAAAATTTATGAAGTTAGTGTACTTAGACGAATTGTGTCATCATTAAAAAAATTGCATCTTTTATGTAAGGTATCAATATAAAAAATCTGAACACCATACACGGCTGGCTACAATAGTTGAGTGATTAAAGTGGTACCTAGATAGGTCTTTTAATGATTAGTGCGATTTGCTATTAGTGTGTTCAAGAAAAGTACTTAGTACAATATAATATCAAGTTTATTTTGCGTAAAAAATTACGAAAGTAGGTAGGTAGGTAAGTATTATTTAAATTGAAACAAAGTAATAACTAGCCTGATTTCTATTTATAAATGACAATACTCCACAGCGCATAGAACCAATACAAGTTATTGTAAAGAAATTAGGTTTGTGTTATGCTTACTTTCTCGGACGATGATGCAGGTATTAGTAGGTAAGTATGGTATGAGTGGAGTGATGGGCTTGTTAAAAATGGCCGAAGTAAATAAAATCAGATGGTTAATAAACATTAAATTAATGAATAGGTATTCTAAGGATAATTCATTATTCTATATGCCATCAAAACCTCGGTTTAAAAAGAGTAGAAACGATAACGATATCATTTGGTCAAGGTTAGGTGATTGCATTGGATTAATAAACTAATAAAAAATAATAGTTAATAATAATATCTTAAGTAGATATATAGTCAGAAGGTAGTTACGAGGTATTGTTACAAGTTGTTACGTAATAGGTAGGTATATTAAGTAGCGTTATCTAGAACCATTCCGACCGCCGGCGCCGGGCCGCCGGGATTATGCCGGCGCGGTCTCGGAAAGCCCAAGTTTATATCAAACCCTTGAGTCCCTTTCCAAGACCCTTGAAACGTGATAAGGTGATAAAGCACCTCGAAAATGTTTATAGGAGCGCACATTTAACGAAGGACTACAAGTTACAACAGCGGACTATAGCGATTGAGTGACGTCAGAGTACATTCCTTAGTCCAGCATAGGTGGATACAATGGTGTTGACATGACAACAGCGTTCATTAACCGTATAAGGAACCCGGAAGTGAGTGCGGCCTTGCGATTGGGTGATTGGGGTATCACAAGACGTTAATAGTCGCTTTGAAGTCGAGGTTCTACCGACTATCGGACTCATTACGACGATTTTCCCTCAATAAGAAGGTTAGTTTCCCGACACGGTGGCTATACAGGTAGAGGCTAATGAACTCATGAAAGCCAGGATGTTGAGAACTATTCTGTGACCAGTGACCTGTACTTTTAAAGCAGTCTATTAAATGGGAAACTGCGCTAAGGTTCCAAACGGTAACCGTCCTTGGAAACACGCACGTTACACTGAAAAGGCTACAAAATTTTAAAATAAACCCAGCGAATTATTAATAATAATATTATTAATAACTAATAATTATTATTAATAATATAATTAATTATTAATAATAATATTATTAATAACTCGCTTACTTGTAGAGCAAAGTAGGTAAGTAAGCGCTGTACAAGTAATCCGTGTAAAAAACATTTCAATGGAACAATAATATTAATATACCTACCTATTTAGATTCAGAGTGAAGAAAACTAGGTGTCGTAGGAAAATACCTACACAATTGTTATCGTCCTGTTTGCTCAGCAGTGATTTCAAACGAATAGGTAATAATTAGTTTTCTTATTGCTTCCTATTATAACATGCTTAACCTTCAGCGCAGATTAAGCATACTGCCATACCGCGTCAAAAATACGCTAGCTACGTAGGTAAACAGTATGAGAAAAACAGTGATTTTTTGTTTGCCACAGAGTACCTATGTACGTTTATACTTAAGGTTTGAGATGTTATTATGACCAACAGAGAACAAGTTTGGAAAAGTTCCGAGTTCTCATTTATATATTGAAAAGGTCATTAATGGAATCGGATAGGTCGTTAAGACTTTATCACTTACATTTAGGATACACTACGTATTCTACCGAGTAGTACCTACTTCCTACATTGAAAATAACTTTAAATTAACAAGGTGCTAATAGTTATTAATGGTGACATTTGGGTGCTGAAAAGTTCTATTGTGTTGTGAGTTTATGACTGATATTTCGTTATTTAATGATCGAGTATGGAAGAGAAATGGTCTAACGATCGTTAAGAGATTTCGAGTTTGACTCATCGCCATCGTTCTGTTGCATACAATCATGTATTTAATGACAGTCTTTATGTTAGAGAGTCACTACTCTCTAAGACAGATTTACATCACTATGTAAATCTGTCTTTCACCGAAAGTTAAGCTATGGTGCTTTACTGAGGAGTAGAGGTACTTCTAATAATTGTTTTGTTATCTTATTTAGGACAAGTTATGAGCGTAAGTAGGTACCTATTACATTACAACGTGGTAATTATCTATTTGTATCATTATGATTTATCTATCTTTCCACTAAACATTCAACACACCTAAGCGACAACTTTAATGCTCGTTACGTTAAGTAAGTGCTGGTTATTCGCTTATGTATGTATACGTAATTTTATGTACCTACTTATTACCTTGTTGTTGTGATGCCAACCTACATGCAAAGTAGAATTTTAATGATACATGACGGAATGTTTTTGGCTAATTAGCATCTAATATTGAAAACTTGGGTAAGAACATGAAGAAAGAGAAACGAGATCAAATATACTTATCTGAATTTATAGTAGGTACCTACCTTGGTAGCTATACCACTTAAATATATTTTACTTAAATGTATTTTACTTAATACGAATGTGAGAACTTTTGGGACCCATCGTCATACAAATATCAATAGGCAATTAACAACGGTGTGTACGGAGAATAATTGGTCACAATTAAGCTAATCAGTCAATTGCCAATGTTAAAACATTCGCAAAATTTATCACAATAAGTAGTGAGTAGGTACCTACATCAATTAGGGTTAAAGGCAAATGCGTTTTAATTGAGTAGATATATAGGTATTATAAAAAGCTACTAAATGGCCATTTGGAAACTGTGGCAAGTTTAGTCGACTAATTACATCAAAAAAGTTACATAAACGTTTAAAGACATTAATAAGCGTTTAAAGACAGCGTAACAAAAGTCTGCCAAATAGGTAGTTCTATGGATCGAAATTGCTTTTATTTTGTGCATTGCGAATCGATTGGTGAGCGCAACGACTTTGGCCCCACCGCCCCTCTCACACAGCCTTGCGTAAGGCGACACTAACCTTCGGTTCCCTGCAAGCACTCCAGTTCGACGGTATAATCCCATAGGTCCAAGGAGTTCAGTCCATTCAGCTCCCACGAGTTAAATGAATCACATGGTTCCTGTTCCTCTGTCATCTTCCCCACCGAACACTATGATGTTCAAAGATCACTACGCGTCATTTGTGTAATGAGCTGCGGTTGTGGCCATTTTTTTCAGTTACTTCAAACGAGTGGTAGCGTAACGCCGGCGTGATCAGTTTGGCGGCGCGGAGCGAACTGAACTGACTGACTTGACTTGACTAAGTTCGCGTCCGACCAAACACCGCAGCAATTACGACGCGCTATCGCTTGTACGCTACAATCTCATTTCTTTCGATCATTCACTGATAGCAGAAGAAATTAACAAATGTTATCGTGCCAGCGATGTAACTCCGCACCGCATGGCGTCGAGCAAAAAGTCAAGAGTAACCGATTTTTCGGAGAAAGTCTACCAGCGATCCTCGTGCAATCAATCATGATGTTTAGGTGGGTAGATAGGTTCAATAATTCTCGCAATGAAAGCTCCACATAGAATGTTCAATTTACTAAGATCTACGATTCTAGGATACTTTCTCACGC
>DWQK01001939.1:0-14255 GCA_018231225.1 Noctuana stator
ATAGTACATTGATGGTGTGCAACAAAACAACGCATTGCAGCCATAAAATCATCTGACATTATTGCTTGTACTATGCATGCACCTGTGACGAATCGAAAGGGCTTGATCAGCAAGTGACAAGTGTGTGACAGAGACAAAAGATCTCGCGTCCCACGCGAGAGGGAGACAGAAGGACCGTTATCGAAGAGATATGTGAAACTTGGTACAATGGATTTTATTTGCTTGCTAATACCACATACCTACTTGCTACTTTCTTCGAACCACAGACAAGAAAAAAATAGAAAGGCATTGTGTTATGCAGTTACGTAATAGTTTGAATAACGGAGATGTACTCAAATTTATAATATCTACTACGAGTAGAATATCTACTACTAGTACGTACTAGGATTACCTGTATTGTGGATGCCATGGACACACACAAAAACAGCTACACAAACCCCGAGATTCTAAATCTAATTAGTAATTTAAATTTCCCCGACCCGCCGGGAACCGAACCCGGGACCCTTTGGATTGTGAACTAGCACGGTAACTACTATACCATACGTCTCGTCAATTAGTTGGGGCCCGCCAATTCGCTTTAAGATTAGTATTTCAAGCAATTCATCCAATATCTTTATAAGTTGTAGCCTATGTGTTATTCTGATGTATAAGTTATATTATTGTAAAGTTTCATTAAAACACATTTAGTAGTTTTTACGTGAAAGAGTAACAAACATCCGTCCCTCCATCCGTACTTACAAACTTTCGCGTTTATAATATTAGTAGGACATTCGTCAATATAATTTTAAAACGCCTGACTCTTTAGTCGGGTACAAAATACAGAACTAATTCACGAGTCCTGTCTAATTGATAGTAAATTCTACATTCCAGATTCATTCATACACTTCGGACTTCAGTTGGAGGACAATGCGTCGTAACTTTTATCTTGTGGCTGAATTACAGCATTATAAATCACGCATTGATTTTTACTGACATATTTCTTACCGAGCTCTATAAATTTGAAAGAAAGAAAGAAACATATATATTCTATAAGAAACCACTGCATTAATCTTATAAAACGTTCAGTACAAAGTGAAATAAGTATCCGTTTATTAGGACAACAATAATTTTCTGCAGCATCGAATAAGATGGCTTACCTAACATCATTGCTTCATACCGTAGCGACGGAATTTCCGTGTCAATTTTTCGCATTATGAGATGACAGGTAGATGTATAGATAACACTTTACTGTACCCCAAAGAAAGTATTCCAATACAAAAGATTTGATAAACTAACATAATATACAAAAGGTGGTCTTATTGCTAAATAGCATTTTTTTCCAGACAGCCTTGGCGTAAAATCTTACAGAGAATCACTACATAGTATAAAACAAAGTCGCTTTCTCTGTCCCTATGTATGCTTAAATCTTTAAAACTACGCAACGGAATTTAATGCGGTTTTTTTTAATAGATAGAGTGATTGAACAGGAAGGTTTATATGCGTAAAGGTTCACAGTTTTTTGTAGTGTATTTAGTATGTTATATGCGGTACGAAGTTGGCCGGGTCAGCTATTAATAATATAACATTCTATTTGCATAGTGGCTATATTATGTGGCGCTTAAGGTGCTGTGCCTATCGTATCTTATCTTCTTTAAAGCTAATGACATAATAATATTTAACTTTTTTGCGTGCCTGACGTAAGTGATTGTATAGCAACTTTAATATTATGTAGTAGAAACGGATAGGCAAAACTAATCCAAAAAGATATATAAATAAATAGTATTTATTTAACATTTCGTGTACATGCAGAAAAAATCCCGGATACATTTAAAAATACAATTACACACGATTAAAAATATTATATAAATTATAACATGATATATACACGTTTGAACTTTAAAACACAATAGGTAAATTGCTTCACGGAGTAGAAATCGGGCGTGGCTAACGCTCGACAGAGCTAAACTGAAAAATATTTCACGTCCGCTGCGATTACACAAAGAAGATGGCAACAATATCGAAGTGTGGGACGTTTCTTGACTAAATATAACCAGACAGAAATCCTCTTATTTTCACTCCGAGACACGAGCAGCTGAATAAATTAAGTGCTGGCAGAATAATATATAGCAGTCTTACAATATTTATGTTAACGCGTTTAGAGTTTATATTTGTATACTAAAATGGAAAATACACCGGTACCGCGTCTCCCGATAAACTTCTCCCCCTTATTTCACCTTCTCAGGGGTAGAATTTCAAAAAATAGTTTCTTAGTGCTCACTCACATCTTGAAAGGAACCCCTGTACCCAATTTCTAGTTTCTAGGTACGGTAGTTTCGGCTGTGCGTGGATCTATACGTCAGTGAGTCAGGTTTGAGCATATAGGTACCGGGTGTAATCGTTAAGTGTGCACAGGAGATTATTCCGTAACAATTACAGATATCAAAAAACTTTAAACTGATATCGAAAGTACTTCACCTAATGAGTAAAATGACAATAATAACTTTTTAAAGATAAAATGAGAAATTTAAAAAAAATTTAAATTAAAAATTTCAGTTTATAGTTTTTTTAAATCTGTTACCCGGTATGTGTTACCAGTAAAACCCGTTTTTGTTAGAACGCGTTTTCCGTATGATTCCCTTTTTCGCGTTCAAGAAGTATTAAATTATAAAGTTAAATGTTAAAGACACATCCTTTCTCGGTAGTAAGTGCTCGTATCGTACAAAATAGCCGAGCGCTTTACTTATATCTGCCCACGTTATTTTTTATTCCGCTAAGTGCAAAATCTCATTAGGGATGATTAATTACAACTCAAAGAAACCAGCCCTTAGTTTGTTTCGAGAAAATCGCTAATAACCAAACAGTTTTTTACGCTCTAGAGAATAAAAAGGTATTTTAACGGTGTTTTATAACCGAATTCAAAGAAGAAGGACCACACGGAAAGTACCAGCTTTCAAATAAAAAAGAATCATCAAAATCGGTTCACCCAGTCGAAAGCTCTGACGTAACAAACATTATAAAAATACATTCGAATTGAGAACCTTCTCCTTTTCTGAAGTCGGTTGAAAACTAGTCAGCCATTTCCGAAAAATAACTCACGTGGAGTTAAGGCGCTTGTACTTGAAAAAATATGTCTATACCTACACTTACAAATCATTAAAATTTAATGCCAACTTATTCAGAGCTTCACGCGAAGTTTATAAAGGGCTAAGTATTAATAGAATCAAAACACTGCAGTGGCGTGGGAAAGGGACAGACATATACGTTTAGTTTAATGGTAAAAAGAGAGAGATAGTGAGCGCACTTCACTAACTAATTGTATTGATGGACATGCGATGTAGTTCGGAAATAGTTTTAGTTAGTACATTTTAGTTTCAAAATAACACGTTTTCGTTTTTTGGCCACCTGATGTTAAATAGTCACTGCAACAACGTACAACAGCTACAACCAACATCATATAGGATAGATGTCCTATCATGAGGTAAGATTCCGCAAATAAATCGCCGCCCATGGGACAATTTGGTGACATTACATACGTAGATGTAACAAAAAATATGTACCTACATAAGAACTATAAAATATAATAGAAACTATAAAAGAGAAAAACTAGATAACTACTAATTAATACTACTAGTTAACAAGTAGATTATATCAATAGAAAGTGTCAATCATAGACTGACTATATTAACGTAATCACATTAGTAAATTGCAAAAAATGTAAGAACTTTGCAAAGATTTTCGTTACATTTTTTTGGTGGTTGCGTTTAGGGAAAACGTTTTGCAACTTGTAACGTTTTATACTTAAACTGATAGGTACATTGTTTTGTATTGTGATAACAATTGACGGATATAAAACATAGGGTGACACCCCTAAGCGTCCAATACATTCATCGTGAAATACTCGCATTATTTTATAGTGGAAATTCCTTCTAAAGCATCTATGAAGACTATAATTATACACGCTTACTGCCTTGCCACGATTTTACCAACAATTCTGCATTTTTAAGTGTTATTGACACACGCACTATGATTCAAGCACTCACAACGTTTTGTGTTCACGCAGTAGAGTTAATATAAGAACTTGATTTTATACACACTTTTAAAACTTACGCTAAATAGGTTTTAACTGCTAAACGAAAACGAAACTGCTAACGAGTCTTTTTAAGTACTTACTTTTAAACATTACGTTTACTGTATCTCAAAAGCCATTTTTACCATTTTTCATAAATTCTCAAATATTATCCTTTCTTAAAAAGAATTCTATTTTCGTTCAGAAATTTCAAAGCTGCAACGCAGCGAAACAAGCTTTCTGTCGATTTGCTTAAAGTCAACAGGGAGTCGTCTCTATATTACTACTCTTTGACCGAGGGCGGGAAAACATTGCCACTCGACAGTACTTGTCGAGGCATGACGTGTTACGGTCGTATATACGCTGTTTTTATGTCAAATTCGAATTCGATTTCCGAACGGCGCGAATCGAGTTTATTTTTTTATTGTTTACTTTTTAATTTTGACTTTTTAAGACGTGAATTGGCTAAGGATTTAGAGGTGTAAGTTTAGTTTAATTTTATGGATTAGATTATAAATTATTGTGACTTTTTGTGTTTCGCTAGTGTTGTGCACGGGACTTTGATCTGGATTTTGCGGTGTTTTATGGTAAGTTATTGTCGTTTATGGAAGTTTAACGGTCTTATGAGATGTTTCGAGTAATAAATTGTAAGCCAGTATATTGTGTTTTAAGCATGTTAAGTAAGATCTCTAGATAGAGTTTTATTGTCTTTTGAGTTAAGTCTGTGTCAGTTACCTAGGTATAAGTTGTTTTAAAAAACTATTGCAATTTTGTAGTAATATTATTCTACCTGCTATTAATTTCTTTGTAATTTTTATATCAATTTATACTTAGTCAGCTGAACTGTTTATATTTTTAGAGAGTTTAAGACCTAATTCTGAGGAATTTTAGGCAATAGAGGCTATTAAGTCAGGATAATGAGAATATAGTTCGTCAGATACAAATAATCAGTGTATAAACGTACTAGGTACTTAATGTATTGTGTGTTTATATTTTTACTAAAGTAGAGATTTATTGCATGAAGTCTACGCGAGAAAAGTATTAATTATATTTTTAATTTATACGTCTAATTACACCTGCGGTATAGCATTCACACTTATAAAACGTATTTTATATAATATAATAAACTCAACGTATCTTTATAAATAGAATAAGATAAATATTATCAAGTTTCCGTAACACATTTTAATCAGTGTCCTGTTAAAATATAGGTATATGTAATAAAACATACATAGCTATAAATTAGCATAGTACTGAGACATAGCTCAACTGGATGGTAGCGTGGATCGTAAGCTCTCGGTCGGTACTAGGGTGGGTGACCGCCATGGGTCACGCGTGCTTCCTTGCTTCGGAGGGCACGTTAAGCCGTTGGTCCCAACTTAAGTCGTTTTAACCTAACTGGAGACCCTCTAGGCGGCTTGACAGCATCCGACACGGGTGTAAATACAAATACAAATAATCTTTATTTCGTAAACAAATAACATCTTTACATTAGACAGTGACTAGTACCTTCTTTTAATTACATTGTGCCTGTGTTAGAAGACACTGCTCTTTCAATTCTTACATACTCTTTACTTGACAATTTTAAATTTAAATAAACGTGTGAGTAAATTAAAATTTAATAAATGACAGTTTGTTCATGTTCCGTCCAGCGTGGTGCAGCAAATCTTCTCCGATCGTTAGGAACCTGTATGTACACTAAAGTGGGTAAATAGCAGACATAACAAATAGCTAGAGAATCTACCCTCATTACAATTTTAAAGCAATTTGACACGAACCAAAATCAAAACCACACAATGTTACCACGGAACCAATACAGCAATTCGTTGCAGTGCGCAAGGTACCAGCACAAACCAATTATAAAAGGGAAAAAAGTTAAAAGAAATGTTGAAAGAAAAAACAAAGGTATTGGTCGGAAGCGTAACACCTGTTGGATAAAACCTTTCCCAGGGTCTAATAGGGTCGGCAGATAGGAAAAAGCATAATATTGAGGAAATAAAGGCTTTTTTTTGTATATTAAAAACTAGGTGGTGCCCACGGCTTCGTCTGCGCAGGATTAGTATTTCGAGCAATTCACACAATACCTTTATAACTGATAGCCTATGTGTTATTCTGATGTATAAGCTATAAATTATTACTGTAAAGTTTCAATAAAATCCATTCATAAATATAATGTATAGAGTCGGAGTCAGCTCTAGGAGGTTATTTATGTAACCTTTAGTGCCTAACCAACAAGGATCGCAAGCGATCGCAAGTCGCCTATCCGCATTGGGAATATGCTCAAGGCAGCGTGGTGGAGTATGATCCAGGCCTTCCCCGGTATTAGGGGAGATCAGTGTCCAAGAATGGGTCATTAAAATAATGTATTGTGTGACAACAACACCATGTGGTGGGTGAAGGAAAAAACAAAAAAAAATTGTCAATGCCTCCCTAATAAGAGAGGTAACAAGTTCGTTAGTAGATCCATTAGTTTTATAGACTTAATACCTACATATCGTTAACTTGACGTCGACAACCCTAAAAATACTCGTAGAAACTCGTTTTGGTTACAAACACACAAAAAAAAAATATATCGCGGCGTCTCTCAACTCAATGAACGTTTTTTTACTTTTTTGTAACAGGTGGCTTAATTCTTGGAATCCAAAGCAAGGTCGCCCTATTATTTTTATTTATTGGGCCTTATTAAAAGGTAGCTTTGATTGTTTATATTTCTTTGCCTACGTTTATGGCTACTATTACTTATTACTTACTTACCTAATATAACTAGAAGTCACCTATTAAGTGAAATTCGATCCATTAAAATAGGTAATTTCAGTGACCTGTACCGCCATCTGGTAGCGAAAGTGATGCAACTTTTACAGTTTTGTAACGCATAATAAGTATATCTATACTAATAATATAAAGCTAAAGAGTTTGTTTGATTGATTGTTTGATTCTTTATTTGAACGCGTTTAACCTCAGGAACTACTGGACCGATTTGAAAAATTATTTTAGTGTAAGTAGTCGTGTAGTCCATTTATCGAGGAAAGCTATAGGCTATCAAGCGTTACGTTGCAATTCTTAACGCGGGTGAAATCGCAGGGCACATCTAGTTGTATATAAATTTTATCATTCTGCACTCCTTCTTCACATGAACTTTATCTATGCAAAATCTCAGATTCCTAATGTGCTTAAAAAGGAATCAAATTTTTCTTTCCACGTATTAATATCTAACCTACTCTGCTACATAAATTTAATTATATCATGTTGTAAATAATGTATACAAAACAGCTTCGACATTATAAAGTTAATAAAATAATGGACATTTTAATATTGTAATATACGTAAATATACCAATTTTTTCTTCGTAGGAAATTCTATTTAGGTACGAGTCGTACTCACATCGTCATGAGCACTCACATTAAGATATTTAAGGATATTGCGAACATTTTTTCAGACTAAAAATAGATATTATACTTAGGGTGGCACAAACTCACTCAATCGCCCACGTGTATGTCTAATTTTGCTTAATATTAAATCGTCTACAACATTGCGGTCACATACAATTCTAAGTAAAACATATTAATTCTGACAAATAGCCATTTATCGTACCTATAACATGGCATGCAATTGTAAATTTCATAAAGAATATTATTTTCATTAAATCTGTCTTTTCAACAGACTTCAAAAACAGACCTTTTGCCTTCAAAATTTTTTTTGTGTGAATTTTTTTTAAGTGTGTTTGGAATGGGTGAACGGATTATGATGACCCTTTATTTGAACTTGGTAATCCCATTTCAATTTAGTCCAGTTCTAACAATGACATCCACGAAAAAACCATACAAGTCTTAAATTGGCAAATTTGCATGAAGTAATAATTATGTGCGCGACAATTTTGAATTCGGTTGTATTCGTAACGCCAGTTATAAATATTTCTTAAATTATTAATTTAATGCATAATATATCAAACGGTAGTTTAGTATTTAGTCCTTGGTTATTTCCAAAGTACATAAAAAAGGTAAAACTCAGTACATCCGGTGCGAATGTTCACTGTTTTATTAAGGCCCGCTTAATCAATACGAGTAACTGTACAGATGTTGGAAGCAATGAGAAGGGAGAACAGAAATATCCAGGAATAGCATCAAAATGCAATAGAGCACACAGCCTGAAGCTTAATCTTCGTTTAAATATAATTTAGTTCAATACGAAATCAAATATTCTTTATTTATTTATTATTTTAATGCTAACAGCATTCTCTGCCAGTCAACTTTTGGGCAGTTAAATACTCGTACCATATTAATAAGTTTAATGAACAGCAATAGAATAAGACAGCAATATATTATAATAATATATTTAATATTACATATTTTATTGTACACAAAATAAAAAATAAAATACACACATACACAAGTACACAACTTAACCTCGATTAATAATTATTATAAGCTTGTTTAGTCTAGTTATACACAATGTAATATTATTTGATATCTGTAGTATTTTGGCTACATTTTATCGGTATAGAACACATATAGTATAGGTCACATAGCAGTATATTGTATACTGTATATCTATTGCTTTAAAGCCTGTTTTATTACCTTATAAATTAATTCAAATGTATTTAAACTGATAAGAATTCTGATTGCTATTAACCATTATTTTATACCTAATGCTTTTAATTTGTTAGTATGGAATAAATTATTTTATCTGTGTCTATGTCTCTACCTATTTATTGTTTTTTGTTTATTTACTATGTGATAAAATTAAAGTTTATCTTTTTTTGTGATTTTACTATCATCAACCAATCTTCGTTTCTCAAATTCAAATTAGGAGACGTCCTAAAAAGCTCTAAAAAGGTAAAGGTTCTATGACAGAGACTATAAAACAAGGTCATAAAAGGCGGAATTGGTTTCGATGTTTAAGCTTTATGACAGACTGTTAGGAAACTTGCACACGGAATGAAATCAAGCAGTGTCGTCATGACTGATCTGACTTGACATTGACATCTGACGACCCTTGTGGAATAGTTGTTACCATGCTGGTCCATCATTCCAAGGGTTAAATTACCAATGGTGTACAAGTTTAAATGGTGAATAAAAATTTCAATTCCCAGTTGGAGTATTAGTAAAACATTAGGTGTATAAAAATTATTAGTGAGCGCATTAAAAGTTAAAACCTGTGGACTTGTCGATGTATAACTGAAAATCTGTAAATGGCCATGTACTGTACATACTGATATTCTCGAAACTTCTGCGTTATTTAGCTAAAATTTAATAAAATAGTTTAAATAGTTAAAGACTCATAGAAGCGTTATTTGATTGATAATAATCCATCCGTTAGTTACTAATGGACAGAAATTACCTGTCACGTCGCATCTAGTTTGAAAGCAGCCTTAACATTTGGCTTCAGAGATGAAAGGAATCAATAAGTTGACGAGATGTTTAGTACATCACTCCAGAGACATTTTTTTTTATGCATTTTATGTTTCCGCTCTTAAATTTATATTTACATGAAGTCAAAGAAAAGAACCGCTGCGGTCATCTTGTAATTCATTTATGGTAATTGCTAACAGATTGTTATTTTGATATGACATTTAAACGTTTATTATAAAAGCAGTGATAGCCTAGTAGTTAGAATTCTCCATAAAATTCTCAAAACGCTTGTGAAGTTTACCGACCCGCAATTAGTTTAGCACGTATTCATATTGAGAAGAGACCTTTGCCCAGCTATGGATATTAAAAAGAGTTGCAAGCAGGAATAAAAAAATATTATATTGCCAGCGGTCTTCGATAGATGGGAAAGGATTCCATTACATACAAACATACATACATACAGGCCAAGATTATAAAAGCGTGTTAAACCATAGCTAAATAATCTGTTACATACTTCATTAATAAATATAAAAAATAAAGCCAATAATGTATTGTCTGCAATTGCATCTAAGCCGAACAATTTATCTAAAACTCCTAAACTAAATCCCAGATTGCTTTAGTCCAATTTGATTTACCGATTGCCTGTTCGAGACGGAACATAAACGGCGGGGAAAAAGAAAAAAATGAGATAAACTGTATTGTTTTTTATCTGTCGACTGCCAGGAACGGTTGTCTATGGAAGATTTACTGATTTCCACCGGCGTGGATCGTAAAAAGTGTTCTATTTCTACTTAATTCCCTATTGAGTCCGACTGTATTTTTTGTGATAAAACAACGTTCGAAAGGGTAGCTCTGTGTGTTTTAGTTTTTGTGTATTTTCCTTAACCTAACGTATAGTTTAGGTAGGTTAGGTACACGTTTTTGTAAGGGAAATAAGCCTATTAAAATTACTACATAGGGTATTTAATGGCGATCATTAACGTGTAGGAATATTGTAATAATTGGATTAATTAACTGATGGAATAGTGAGTCGAGCTACACCGGATGAGGTTAGGAGTTGGATGAATCATGACGGATGGCAATAATTTTGCGATCTCACTGTTAAGCAACTGGCGCGGTCGGTACTCGGATGGGTGACCGCTAGTGGAAAATTTCATGCGCGCTTCCGTGCTTCGGAGGGCACGTTAAACCATCGCTCCCGGTTGTTATCGATTGATAACAGTCGTTAAACCTGGTCGGAAGCTATTATGACGGTTTGACAACATCCGACACGGGTTGGCCACTAACCCGTATCTCCACCAATCCGCATTGGAGCAGCGTGGCGGAATATGCTTCAGGCCTTCCCCAGTCGTAGGGAGAGACCTATGCCCAGCAGTGGGACATAAACAGAGTTGAAGGCAGCCTTGCTTCGACGGCATATTGAACAATTTGCATGCAATTCTTTTTATACTTTATGCACCAAAATATTTTTTTGCAATAAAATGTAATATCTGCCGTTTTGCAAAAAAAGATCATTTCATCACGTTACCAGAAAAGGGTACTTAAGTGTTATCTTTTCAAAAGATAAGTATGTACTTGTATTGAAATTAAACTCGTGTGTTGACAGAAAAGGGTCTTTCGTGAAAGAGATCATTAATTAATCTTCGAAGTGTTTTGTGAATGCCTGTTTTAATTGTATTGTCATTGGTTAGTACTTGGAACGAAAATGGAATAGAGAGAGAGAGGAATATAATTTGTCACTTATTTCCCTGGGTAATGGACACCAGTTGAGTGATTGTATTACCGTCTAAAACATAACGATTTTCCATAGAAATATATAGTGAAGATCGGTCGCACAAGACAAGTAGGTATCTACTATTCATTCATACATACTAATATAATAAAGCTGAAGAGTTTTTGTTTGTTTGTTTGAATGTTTTCTCTATATATATGTCGGATTTCTGGAATCACATAGGTACACAAGAAAAGTGTTATAAGTTATCAAGCATTATGTTACAATTCTTAAAGCGGGTGAAATCGCGGGGCTCAGCTAGTTTATATTAAATACTTATTAACATTTACGAAAACATGAAATAGGATAAAACATCCCTAAAGTATTGAAATTTGATTGTTCTAGAATACAACAAACATAACAAAAAAATTTAAAGCTATAAAAGTCGTGCTCTAGAATACTCAGAAAAGATAAACGTAGGGAAAATGTCACATAACATAAATAAAATCGCACATTATCTACCGACCTCCATCTTGCTTGTCCTTGTCTCACCCGGGAATCGAACCGAGGAATCCTGTTAAAGAGATTCTTATCTGTTTAAATTTCGAACAATCTACATCTTCTTCAGTCGCGGGTAACCAGTAGTTAAAGGAGAAAAAGTTTTGACAAAAAATAGTTAAGTGTGAGTATCAATTTCGATTTTTGGTTCCGTAAACATGGTTATAATGGTTTTTCGACATTGGGCCTATTCGTAAAAGTTGTAAAAGGACTTATTCATGATAGGCCCTATTATGAAAATGTCCTATTCGTAAAAGGACCTATTCGTCAATAGACCTATTCCCGATAATATTATTTAGTAGGTACTATAAGTAGGTTCTTAATAAATACTTACGCCTGTACAAAGTTTCATGCTTCTAGAGATACATTGAAACTAATTATTAGATTGTGACCTTAATTCACATAATGAAGGTCACATCTTTTGTCTTTACCTACATTTACACAGTGTAATTAGCTAACAGTGTAAGTTTCGTCAAAATCGGCTCAGTGCCCACTTTACAAGTTATGTGTAAAAATAAAACTAAATATTACGAAATGAAAATTATTTAAAAAACAATCGATTACAAAAATAAATTAACTCAAAATAATGTTAAGGTTGAGGCATAGAAGGCAGGCAGGCAGGTAGTTTACCATGCTGGGCCAAGGAACGATGAATTTCAGTCTATATTTAAGCGACCTATTTCAGTCGTCAGAACAAAGTTTCATGCTTCCAACTTCGATATACAAACTCAAATAGGACTACTGAAACGTGGCGTGGCTTGAAAGCTTAATGTCAAGAAAAAAATTAAACCGAAAAAACTTAACTTCCACTTTTATTTTGAGGAACCCTAAAATGTTAAATGAAACAATCCGAGAATCGAACCCACGTCCTTACTACCTGCGGTTATATTTCTATCAAATAGTCATTATGGTGTCGGCGGTAAGTTTTATGATAATAATATATTTTTTTTATCTTGACTTATTTTGGGTCTACCTGGTATTAAGAGGTCGCTGCGACCCACGGATATGGTAAAAAGAGGACCTCAATAAGCCATTGCTACAATAGCTTTATATAGATATAGCACTAAACTAGCGAATCAAACATGAAGATCGGTTAAAGTGGTCATTGCTTCCCATTGAAGCGGATACACTTATGCTTAGCATTGGAATTGGAGTTTTGAACAAAAAAAAGAAAAAAATAACAGCTTTTCAATGAAAAAAGAATCATTAAAACCGTTCACCCAGTCGAAACTTATAAGGTAACAAACATACAGTTATAAACGAATACAGTCGAATTGCAAACCTCATGTTGAAAATACAACCGAACATTCCGAACATAGAACCTCCTATGACGTTGGTAAAAATGATGTCCAAAACTAATATAAGTATCTCAGGGACAGGGCAGCCATTATAACAATACAAATGAAACATCTGGCAAGTTACTGCTCCGAGTCATCCGAAGTTGACCCATAATTTACGCCAGTAACTCCCAAACAAAACTTAGGTACATACCCGTACGTGTCCCGGGTAAGTAATTGGTGTAATTTGGAAGGTTGGCAAGCTTGGATAAGTAATAAAGGTAGAATGAACAGTGTATGAACGAATTAGGGAGTTAATATTGTAATGTTTTTTCGCTTTAATAAGAACCCTTTTGCATATGTGTGGAACGGAATTTATTTGGATTTGAATATTTTCATTCTCTTTTTAAAATTTGTTCTTTGGAAAACTCTAAATATGAAGTAATTATTTAGAATTTATACACTTAAAAGAACTCTTAATAATTATTTGATTTTCTTAAATCAATACTAAATTAACCGGTAAAATTAAATTTACGTAGATTTATGTAATGTTCGCAATTTTATTTATGTTGGTTTTTTATAACTATTTAAGATGAAGTAGACAGATATATATTATAGATAGATACAGTTTTAATAGTAAATTTTATTAGAAGGTTGCCTTTAGATAAAAAGTATTATTAAATAATAAATTATCAATTTCTATAAAACTGTAATTCATTCATTTGTTTTATAATTATGATTATCAATTAATATTGCCAGTATTGTTGTCACATCGATGTTGCTAATAGTATTATTAACATAACAACGAGTGTTGCCCGTTTTGTATTTTAACAAAAGATAGAACACTTCACTAATCCTCGTTAGCTGTTTTTTTTTATATTGAAATTTATCACTTCAATGCTTATTCAGCATCACACATGTGGCGGTATTGTATCCAATTCCCCTGATACTTAAAGTCAGCATAACAGCAGGTGTTCAAGGGATGCCTTTTACACTTGAATAACAAAATATCACGTTACTCTTACTGATAACTGCCTTTGTTACTTATTATGATTTTACAATTCCACCCACAAAGACGCACATTCCACGCCTGATTCCACGATTACACGTAGTGTATATTATATTTGATGGCGCGTTATGAATTCTCACGTTTTTGATAAGGAAGGAAAGAAAAACAGTACGTTGCAGCTAACGATTTTAGCGTATCCTTAAAGACTATCCTAGGTAAAGCATTTGGCTCGTGGAGTGCCTATTTAGACATCCTGTATTGAACAGGTAGGCATCCTAGGTATTAAACGTTCATCCGCCGGGCTTTG
>DWQK01001940.1:0-14255 GCA_018231225.1 Noctuana stator
TGTAAATTAGACGAGATTTACAACTTTCCGGCCGAGAGCACGCCAAAAGTGTTTGAAATTGAAAAACGGATAAAAACCCCGGCTGCGACAGACTTCCCTTTCCGAGTGGCGCCGATACGGAAACCTCAGGCAATTTTGCGCCTCGTTGCACAACGCAAATGTAAATTGATCAAATTTATGGCAGCCTTTATTCCAATGATAATAAACTGTCTTGTTTGTGACTGAAGACCTTTATTCTTTGGACTTAGAATAGACATTTTAATTTTTTTTCGGTTTGCATAGTTATAAATGGATTTTCGAACCAACATTTGCTTTAATTTTCCCTCGAATTAGTAAGTCTAAGCGACTTGTGATTAGTAGGTAGTTTCTGTTGATCTTTTTTTGACTTAGCTCATGCCAAGAGAAGAGGTAGCAGTCACCGTGACCCCAGCGAGCAGCCGCTTACCGAGGCAGAGTAGCATCTTGGATGCCAAGGGCTCGACATTGAATTTTTTGCAAACGCCGGAAGAGGGAACCGCGTGAACAAGCGTCGTGACAATACAAAGTTTTTAAACACACAAATGCACGAAAAAACCACAGCTAAAAATAGTTTCTCAGCGGCCATGTCAAACTGTTGGCAAATATTATTATAACGTAATCTTCGAAATAAGATTTCAAGAATACGTGAATTTCGCGTTGTTCAAAACTAAAATAAGTAATAGTATGGACGAATGTAATAATTTTTCTTAAAAAGTACCACTAGATGATGTAGGTACCTATGGGTAATTTCAAAAAATATATTTAAATCATAACTAAAGGTCAATCTCGCTCTACTCTCAACACAACATCCATCACAAGTTACCTCCACTAAGCCGAATCTCCACAGATCCGTATTGGAGGCGCGTGGTGCAAAATTCCATGCCTTCCCTAGTTGTGTGAAGAGTACCATTGTAATTATAGTACCTCCTTCAATTGACTTCACATGTCATAAATTATTCGTATAATGTAAAATTAAATAAAATACCTTGAAATCTCTTCATTAACTTTATTTACCTTTGTAAGATCATGCTTTTTTTGGATCGTTGTTAATTTTTTACAATAAACCTATTACCGCTTAATCGACAAACAACAATGGGGAACGCTACAAAATATTAACTTTATAACGGAACTTCGTGAAGAAGCGATAAGATCTTTACAATCAGTTAATTGAATCTAACAAATCGATTCAAATGCTTACATCAGTGAAAAACTACCCAGTTACAGATACAAAGAGACAAGAAAATAAGGGATGAAAATTTATACGAAAATCCGACAATTTGCAGAGGTGTCTACGATTTTCTAAGCCGCTATGTACATATTGAGGCCATAGAATTAAAGTTTCGTATAACTTTCCTATATCACCATTTTTCATTCTTCATTCCTCTCTAGACCCAATTCTGAAGTCTACGAGGACGTAGTCGTGGGCATGGACTTTTATAATTATACAAACAGCCACAAAAGGCAGAAGTAAATTGATCTTACATTTTATTTGATTTCATCTTCTGAAAGAACAATGATGGATGACCTAAATAGTCTGTTAATAATTGACGTCAACGCTCACTGCGGGCTTGCGGGTTGCAGGCCGTCAGACCTATGACAAAGTTAATGAATTGCAATAAAACAACAACTGAATCATGAAATAATGTTTCAACGATCCGAATAGTTCGGATGACGCATACCTAAACAGTTGTTAAGATCATTAATTCATGATCACTATATATTCTTCTGTTCAATAGAAAGGCAATACTGAAGAATCAGCGTCAGTTTTAAAGCGTATCCTTTGCTAACAAATCCATCATGCGACGATTTGTCGCTGTCTAGACGACGACGTGCGCGTTATTTCGGTCGCAAATCTGCGCGTGCGTCATTCACCCTGACGTAACGCGGAAAAAATAACACCTCAATTGTCACAGAGGCACCGGGTTGAATGCATCGCAAACATTTGTTCGGACCAAGAGCACTGATGGAATATCTTGCGTGAATCTTATTATGTAACACGCTGCCCGCCAACACAAACAATGGAAATTTTGATATTCGTTTAATGCCACGTGCCGCCGTCTGGCCTAACATCCCCTGCCTATACCCACAGTTCTATGAAACTAAGTACATAGAAATGCCATTTCCATTGTCATTTTATATACTGAGAATATTTTATTTGTACAAGTAGGTACAAATATTGATATTCAAATTCCTTTTTGAACGTTCATAAACAATTGGATGGTGTAATCTTATTTCGTCTCCCTTCTCTGAAGTCAATGTTCAGTTTGTTTAATATTATAAAAAATTGAAATTTAATTTGACAGCATTGAGTCAAAAAATATGTAGCCAATAATGGGTCAGCAACAGTGATGACTGAGGAGAGAGGAATGTGTGTCAATGTCTGGGTGAGCGCCATCCATCACGGGGTTCCGGCATGCGGCAGGCGCAGCGAGGCGCGGGCGGGTCGGGGTCGGCGGCCGCGGGTCGCCGCTGCGTCTGCGGCCGCGCTCCTGGACCACCGCGCCGCACCGCACCGCTGCACGCGTTGCTTCCGTCTTCACCGCCACTCTCGATATCTGTTACTTAGACCACCGGCCAACCGGCGCGGCTCAACCCGGGCGCCACTTTTTGGGGGGCGGTAATATTTAACAATAAATAATAAAAAAAAAGTCACAACCGTAATTGACAAAAGGGGCGGCGAAAAGTTGTTCCGCTCCGGGCTGCAAAAACAAACGCTACACCACTGTCGGCATAATGTATGGTTATTATTTATTCATATTACAAAAGGTGCGTGTTATTATCCCAGGATACCGTACGAAGACGTCTGTCATCAAGATGACACCTTCTTTCAGAGAATTCCAAATTTTTTTTAAGATCAATAAAATTCACATATTGTATTATAAAGCGATTGTTGGCGATAACGACGGATAAAGTACTACATGTGTAAGATATTAACGTAAGCCCCGATAAGGAATATTCGGTGCAACAGGAAAATGAAACTTTGATAAAGAATCGCCGAGGAAATGATTTTAATTAATATCAATGACCTAAAACAAAGTTATGCATCCTGACGGTGAAACTTATATAGATAAAGGTCCATATAATAATTACGTCATTGTGAAAATCTTTAGTCCGCAATCTAACGGGCGAGGGAGCCGAGAACTTGTAAACGGAGTACAAATTCAAAAAACAAATACACTCTTATAATTCGTTCTCATAAAAAAATGGAAGTAGAAACGAATGATATTACAAATTTAGCGTTGCATAATAATCTTACAATAAAACAATACAGACGAATAAAAATGTAGCAGCATTATTGATTTATATTTTCATACTGATATTCGTTTCGCGTGCACGAATAACATGAACGCCTTCAGTACAATAGGCGCAATCAAACGTTCGGTATAGTAACGATTAAAAGGCCATAAAATACCTTTTAGCAGTGCGTGACGGAAGAATTACTCAAGCATTCAATAATTATTTTTGATGATGTCCATTAAAGTTTAATATAGGAATCATACATGGAAGCTATTCTAATAACTCTTGTAAATACTATTTATCCCAACAAAATAACATTATTATCTAATATTAAGACATCTAATAAATTAAAATCGTCTACCAGCCACATGAAATCATTATACCATTCTAAAAAGACAATATAACATTTTATTTCAAAGGGAAAAAATAAAAATCAAATTTGTTCACTCAAATTTATCAAACTAAGTCCACTTAAAACTAACTTCCTTACCGACTCGTTATCATTGAAAAGATACCGTGGTTTACATAACCGTTTAAATTTAGATGTTTTGATGCCACCGTTATACGTGAGCAAAGGTCTCAGTAAACAACAAACAATCATTTGCATTTTATCATTTTATCAGGAACATGTAGCAGTTACATTAAATATATCAGTTCAACAGTTACTATTTTAATTACCATCCTGACTCAAACACAAAGTAAACAAACCACTTCAATATATTTAAAGGAGGAATAACTCTACATCTGTCAGATCAGAAAAAAATCATTGTGTAATATTTTTCAACGATTTTTACCACTATATCGCTAATTGTCTACAGCAATCTGTTAATTTAGAAAATGTTGCAAAGTATGTAAAGTGTTTAAAAGATTAAGATAGTACTTGATAAACGCTTGTACGCAGAAATAGATAAAACTATCGGTGTCATAGACGTAGACAAAACTGACCATTTATATAGAATGTTCATAGTTAAATACATATATATTTGTCTGATTTGTGTGATTCTCTTATTTATAAGAATAAATAACTACAACACTACATAATATTATGCGGAAATATTTAATAGGTAATTAAATAATTTTTCTAATTACTATAATAAATTTATGTTAATTTTCTAAATCACTACGTTACTTCGTGCCACGAAAAGCGCGGTTCTTACAGATATCGTAAAAAAGCCTTGATCAAGCCATCTCCAAGTTTTTTTTGGTAGCTTCTTTGTACATGCAGCTAAGAAAATGATAATTACCTCTTGCACATTGCACTTACGCAGTATATTGTACCGAAGATATCCCGGACGTCAGTAAGTATGAGAAAGTTCTCCAACGGCTTAAAACAACAAGACCACGGGAGATGATGGAACTACCTACTCGTAAGTCCTCATGAATACCAATGCATTCTCCTTCGACCTTCGTAAGACTTCTCTGCTATTTGAGGTTTGACCGGTGCCCGTGACCACTTCACATCAGGTGTCCTACGAGCTCATGCTCGTTTGCTACTGATTTATGATAAGAAAAACATTGTTGAACCAATTTATTTGGAAAATATAGCGTAAGTGTTCTTCTCTACTCTGAATAAAATTTTTAACGTTGAGTAAGCCTTTTTAAATGAGAGCGTGTGTTGTGACAGATAGCTGGTCACGGAGAACTTATGTCGTAGGTACCTATGATGCTCCGAATTTCTAAAACATTCAGCTAGCGTTATTCGCAATACCTAGACCATAATAACATTACTTGATGCATCTATAAAGTTAATACCTACCCTAATCTGAGAACTACAAAACCTAGTTAGTTTGCAAGAAGAATTTTTGTTAATTTTAAATTTGCTTGGAGATACATAAACTACTGGACAGCTATGAATGACAATATTGAAGTAAATAGAGACAGAGTTTATGTTCTATAAGTAAGTCATACTTCGGAGACGTGAAGTAAGTAAATATCTACCAAGAAAATGATAAGAAACCGAACGCGGATACGACACACACACGAGCAAGTATTGTGTTGTTCAAACAAGAGAACGCTTACACATCGTTGCGTTACAAAAATAGCACCACCGATAGCGCAAACACACTAACACTCGCCCACATGTTGTACGTGAACTGTAATAAAAACATACATAGGCATATCGAGTGCGCTATGTACAAAACACTATTTCAAATGGTACCATTCGAGTTGTTTATACGAGACGTCGACCGCTGATCCAATTTGGAGGTTTCACTTCGGGATGTAGTATGGACTGGTGGCACTTCAGCAGAATATTAAAGAGAAAGCTTCAAAAAAACTAGGTCTAAAATGCGATAGCTACTCGCTATCCGTTTGACCCGTTCGTGAATAGAGGTGGGCTCGATCTGTCCGACGTCGGACGGGTACCGGTTCTGTCTGGTTCCATTATTAAGCTGGTGAGGAGTGAAGAATGTGGAAGGATTGCGGACTCACCTATATTTATGACATACATGGCCTGGGAGCGCTCGAGCCGCTGCGCGTGCTCCACGGCCGAGTAGAGTCCGGAATCCACTTTAAACACTTTGTAAAACTGTATCACAAACGGTATCCACTGCGACGAACGCAAGCATCTTATAGAGGCACTGGCACTGCCGACCGACGGCTGGTTACGCACTGGCGTGTCAACAGACGCGGGTGGCGTGTACGGACCGCAGGCGGACACTGACTGACTGGCTGCCTGGCTGGTGCGCAAAACAAACTGCGCGAGCGCCGCTCGAACATCTGAGCGCGAGCGCCTCACTTCATTCATTCTACAGTCCACAGCCAATCAGCGCTTGCAGTGGCTAGTGTTGTTCGCAATGACGCAAGTAAATTTTCACTAAAACAACGAAAATCTTGGCAATGCATTTGAAAGCACTAAAAATGCATTTCTCAACGAAAACTGATTGACGGCAAAAAAACAGTAGATACTTCAAGAAGATGTTATTTTTAGCTTTTCCAAGTCATGTAAAGTTCATGACCCGACAAACAAATGGTAAACTGTAATGAGGTTTGCGGGAATACCTGACAACTACAAAGCTCGCTCGAGAGTCCAAGCAGTAGGTCTTATTATTGTATGAGTAATAGATGGAATTTAAAGGGAAAGTAAATATTTCAAAGAGTAATCAGTGGTACACAGCGATCCACTCCCAGGATTCAGATTAATTGTTCATGCATTCATGATGCGAGTTAAAGCATTGCAATGCGCGTATGTAATATGATGATGATAAACCATAACCAAAGTTACACGTCGATGTTAAATTTTCCAAACACGTTATCCAAACAAGCATGCTTAACCCAAAAGACGTAAAGAACTAATTGGATCGTTTGATCGTTCAAAATATGTAATTTGTTTATGTTAATCCAAAATGTTTCATATTTTTTAACCCAAAGTATTCGACAAGTTAACATCACTAAAATGAATATGATAAAACAAAGTTTGTGAAAGCAATACAGGGAATAAGACTCAGATAGAAATTTAATAACAGATATTAAATGGTATAGGAGGTACACGTAGACAATGTAAGACTTAACAAATCAATAGTTATACGAAGAACGATATACATAAAAGTGAGTAAACCAAGTTACCGACAGGAAAAACTTTCAATCATACTCAATCTAAACAATTTGGAATCAGCTAGGTGGGATTTCCTTTTTAAATGAAGTGGACAACCCGGTTTTACCTTCATAACTACATATATATAGTCGGTACAAAAAATTTGCTGTTTATTATTTAGAGAGCAAATTAGATTTCTTTCTTAGCTCTGAATCAAAAGCACAAAGGTTATGAGCTGTGTTAAATTCTAATTTCGTAGTAAAGGATACAGGTACGCTGATTTTATTATTAAACATTTGAATTAACTGCAGTGTACCGTATTATTTGACGTTCATCCAGTATATACGTGTACCTTATGATGAATAAAAAACTTTGAATTATTTGTAATCTATGAACATTGAACAATTATTTATTTTATTATTATCACTATTTAGAAGGTTAAGTTTCAGTACGCTATACAGAAGATCAAAGGATCGCAAATTATTAATTAGGACAGTAACGTCATTTCATTAGGTACCTAGGTATATTACGTACCTGAATGGCATAAACATAAAAAAATGTTATTATTAAATAAACAATTTGTGAGGAATGCTTATGTATTCGGCATGTTATTATGCACGACGAGATTGTGTTTTAATTCACTTACATCACAATTGTGCTGATTTCAATTAACAAAGGCAAGATACAAAGAGGCAAACATAATGTCTAATAATGAAGAAGAATAATAACCCTGATAAAGAATTTTTACAGTGCTTTGCTTTTAGGTACAATTTGGAAGAAGTAAACATAGGAAGCGCGCATAGCCCCGCTGGCAGTGTGGATCGCAAGCGATCACATTGTCAAGCAACGTCGGGCGCGGCCGCTACTCGGATGGGTGACCGCTAGTGGCAAATTTCATGCGCGCTTCCGTGCTTCGGAGGGCACGTTAAGCCGTCGTTTAACCTGGACGGAGGCTCCTTTAGGCGGTTTGACAACATCCGACACGGATTGGCCTGTAACTTGTATCTCCACCAATCCGCATTGGTGCAGCGTGGTGGAGTATGTGCCGGGTCTCTCCCCGGTTAGGGAGAGAGATCCGTGCCCAGCAGTGGGACGTAAAAAAGGGTTGAAAGCATTATAAACGCTAAGAATCCTTTAGGTATAGACCTACTTATTTTATTATACTGTCTATTATATTCATCGTTTTTAATAAAAATACTTTAATGATTTTAGTGTATAAAATAGTAATGTGATAATAAGGCATCAATCATAAAATTAGTAGCTTTTTTCTAGTACTGCAATATTTGTTTGATATTGAATTATACAAAGAAATAAATAATTAGGTGTCTAGTATATATACCTTTCTTTACATTCTTATTATGAAATAGATTCTAGTATCGAAAACAACGTGTGCCCATAATCAAAGTTTCCACTACTAAACTATGTCATTTCTAATTGCTCATTGAATAATTGAAACGGAAGCTAAATATCGCAGTGCTATTAATTTCGCTGCAATAAAACTGTATCAGTGTTGCTCTTAACATTTTATATCTGGATGACAAGTCCAGTTTTTCTAGATCCCTGACGCTTGTCTTTCGTGGAATGTTAATAGAAATAAAGTGGGAAAGAATTGCATTGAGAGGGCTCTTATCAAAGTGGTTATTACTTGAAACGTATGCATTGATGTCAGTCTACATATAAATAGTCTGGCGCGTGGTCGGTACGTACAATACTAATGTTGGCATATCATTGATACGGTGACACACACGCGACCGTCACTTGTTCGCAAAAGGGCTTATGTTCGCACTTCGAGCGAATTAATTTGCATTCTATATCTGATTAGTAAAGACGTTTTTAGATTGATATATCGGCAGGTTTGATTGTGTGTGTAAGGTAATAAAAATAGACACGGTTCGATAGTAGCATTACGTTAGAGATTTAAATATGCATCGCTCGACGACATTGTAGCGAACTTGTTGCTATTTGCACTGCACTTTATGGCGTTTGCTTCCTTATTTTGTTGATAATGATGCAGATAAAATTATTGGAGGTCGAAAATACACTGTCCACTATACAAAATGTAACTTTAATAAAGTATTTGAAGTTATTTTTACGAAGGGTACTGATTAAACGACATTTATTTAAGACTAGCTATTTCTAACGTGTTAAGAATTACATCGTAACGCTTGATAGCCTTAAGCCTTCCTTGATAAATGTACTATCTTACACTAAAACAATTTTTTAAATCAGTTCAGTATTTCCTAAGATTAGCGCGTTCAAAGAAACAATCAAACTAACTCTTCAGCTTTATATTATTAATATATCTAGATATAAAATACGAATGTGCGTGATTTCACCAGTTAATTACTCTCCATTATCTTCTTTTGAATCATATTCAATTCAAAACAATTCAATAGCGTAATGAATACACGACCTTTTTTGCAATGCAATGTAAGCCGCGGAAATAATCTGAATGAAAAATTTTAATAGTAGATCGTGGTTCCTTCGTGAAAATTAACTGAATTAAGCAAATTGTCGGAAAGGCAATAATGACAGATGCAACAAAGTTGCGTTCAAATGACACGATATCGCATAAATACGTCTTCAATGAAAGAGAATGCACATTTACACCGCGGTGGATATTATTATAGATCTTTATATCGATAAGAAATGGCAAGATTTCGACTAGCAGTTGCCCAGATTAATTGGTACCTTTTTATCCGCATTCTTGTTGATACAATGCGGCGTTGAATGGAGTAGGAGAAATCATCTGTATCTGTAAAATAGTAACGTTGTAATGGGTTCAAAAATTATTATAACATTCGAAAAGAGTTTTGTTCTTAAACGAGAATTAGTCGCATTTTAAAATATGTATAATTCTGAGGTTTAGGAGTAAACTAAGTGCCATATATCGTTTGAAGAGAATTAAATATTAATTAATTAATTGTACCTACTGTATTGACATATTAAAAACCACCCACTTTCTACCAAATCATTTTAAAATCCTTTATGTTTAAAGAATTTATTCTCATACAAAACAGTTTCTTTTACATTGAGATCCAAATAGCTTATTTTAAAGGTATGTTTCTGCCTCTGGAGCATTATAGTACATTTTTACTAACTTATTACATTATATCTTATTCTACATTTTATCAGGTAAGTTGTGAGTTTAATACATGTTTTTTCAGTTTACTTTTATATTGATATATTTATTAAATTTTTTTTATATGGTTAGGCAAATTATTGTATAACTGATTTTCTACACAATACCTGCTCTATGGTTAATACAGACATAAATTGACACCTGAATCCGAATAGGGAATTAAATTCGATTTTTATTTCAACGTCGTATGGTATTTGGGGTACGATCGAGGCCATAAATTATAGACCCGTATCAGCTTATTACGTTCACTGGCAGATTTTGTTTACGAGTGGTGTTTATGGTAATCGGCATGTTGTGAGATGGTTGCGAGCTTTCTGCGTTGCGTGATTATTACAAAGTTGAGTTATGAGAAGAAAACTCAAAGTTTTCACGGTGCGAGCGCGGTGTGCACGATCCTAATTTCGACATATCGCCGATTTGAATACAAGATTTACGAGGATCACTAGCGTGGTGGCATGCCATTTAGAAGATCCTCGTGTTAAGTGGTCTGCAATCCACATCCAGCCTAAAACGGTGGTTGCTACTTTAAATAAATAAGATGGTTGCATTAATTATCCACATCGGCTCCACAACTGGAACCGGAAGACTGAAAATACTTGCTTCACGAGGACAATGGTATGCCCGGACGAAAAGTTTGTACCCACGTTTTGTAACCAGGAAATTTGACACCGTACCCCCCACCCCCTTCCACCCTCCTGTCTACCGGGCAGTTTAATGAGTGTGGTGGTAATACTACAATTGAGTTATCACATCTGATTTTAAAGGTACTTATTGTAAATAATGTCGTATCCAGCATAATGTCGTATACTTCTAAGCAATGACACCGTTTGTAAAAACTTTTCTTTACTCCATAAAACATTCCTTTCAACACTCTATAAGTGGCGGTAACTTACAACTTTTTTTGTAGTTACCATTAACACGTTATCTCGCTACTCCTATGAATTGATAGATTGCTAACATTAAGTTTCTTATGTAATTTGTTTACTTTTTACGCCTTTACGCGTTGCTTACTGCAGCGATTAAATTCTGTTTGAATTGCTTAATGATGGTCGTAAGTTAGTAAGGCCGTGGCGCCCGCGCGGGTGGTGGTTGCGATTTATTGTTTGAAGGAAAATAATAAACATTGACTCAATAATTTGAGTCCGCAGTAATGTAGGGCATTTAGTTCGTAAAATAAAAAAAAAGAATAACAAAAGTTATGCAGTTATCTTATACGAGTAGAACATAGAGACAAAGATTAAAACTGTGTGGCAAAATTCTCTGATCTAAAAAGTATTATGCAGGACGCGTCGTGTCTTAAATATTCTTCTAAGGTATTTTTATAGCTTCATATTAATGTGTATATGGCATGGTATGATGAAGAAGTCGTAAATTAATACGGTGACCGCTTTTGTATACTTTTTTTCATTTTGTTGAGTTTAATTACAGCCGGTTCTGCCGCATTAAGCTTTTTTTGTGTAAATTTTCACTGTCAATTCTGATTCTCTTACGCTTAAAAGTAAATCATTTAAGCTAGACATATGAAACTTCTTAACTACAATACTCCTCCACCAATCTGTATTGGAGCCGCGTGGTGGAGTATGCTCCAGACCTTCCGCGATTGTAATCAGTGCCCAGCCGTAGGACTTACAAAGTGTTGAAGACACTCAGAACGCTATCGCTAGAGCTACCGATGCTCTCATAAACAACTGTGACCGTCACGGCGTAACGCAAGACTTACCTATGGCTAGTTTTTAGGTTTCGATTACGAATTGTCAATGCGGGAGACAGTTATAATAATATGTTATTTAAGTCGACCACCTCATTCCTCGTGAGTATTCTCCACGAATGACCTCGGGTTTGACTTCTCTCAAAACTCGCACTAGGCTCACAGTTCTTTACTACCGTGGGTATTGACGGCCAGATTTAATAACAGAGGCATTTACAATCAAAATAGAACATCAAATTGTATAGGCGTAAACTGACAATTAATTCAGATCATGGTGCGTGCGCATGAGTTTATCTCATATCTCAATTTAAATTATGCAGTTAACGATTGAGTTAACGCATCATTACTCATTCGCACGTTATAAATAAGGCTATTTGTCTCGCCTGCAAATGAGATTGTCTAATTGATTATTCCTATAATGACACATTAGGTGGTAGACGGATACTCCTGGGATAGGTACACACTTGTGTAAGATTATAGGATATTTTGATGCTATAAGCATGACATTAAGATTCCTATTGAAACAACAAATTCAAACACAAAAGTTACAAGGTATGCCAACAAATTTATTAACGGAATGTTTAGAGGAATATTTACAACGAAATAAAAAAAATTGTTTAAAGTAAAGTTTATTTTTTCCTCTTTTATAATGACATTTTATCGTTTGTGAGTAGCAAACGAGCGGTCATGCCATCTGATATTAAGTATGTATTAGGTCCTTACATCACTACGAGTATACATAGTATAAAACAAAGTCGATTTCTCTGTTCCTATATCCCTATATATGCTTAAATCTTTAAAACTCCGCAACGGATTTTGATGCGGTTTTTTTAATGGATAAGAGTGATTAAAGAGGAACGTTTATATGTATAAACGTTCACAGTTTTTCTGTAGTGTATTTAGTTATCAGCATTGCACCCGTGCGAAGCCGGGGCGGGTCGCTAGTACTCGCTAGTACTTTATATATGATAGTTGCTACAGCCCATGGGTATCCTCGTCCAACCTCAAATAGGGACAATTAAGTTCTATCTGACTTTATACTTGAAGTTGTTGCCACTCCTAAGTAAACATGTTTCGCCATTATACCTATCGTATTTTTTAATTTTTTAAAGTATAATTTATTTTAAATACAATCAAAATCTTGAAGCAACTGGCAATCTGCCATTGAGATACACGTGTATTAATGGTATTCGAATCGTACTACTGAAATAGATTATCAATGTCTTTGTATATGCATAGGAAATTTCTCTCCGCAGCGATGTATTGTGTTGTATACGCAATGCGCATAATGTGTAGGTTAATTACATAGTATGATCAAAAATGCAGTGGAGTGATAGTGCTAGACAGTGTAGGGAAAACATGTAGGTAATGGGTATTTGATTTGAAAGGAGTGCTGAGTTTTTAATCCGCATTCCGAATTATTTTAAATTTGTCGAATTTTCACCCGCGCCGATAAAAATCCAGCAATCAGTCTAAACGAAAACTCCACAAAATTAAGATTTCTCATTTTAAATTACTGGAATTAAAAAAGGTTTTTCTTTATTTTAAATTAGAACAGATTATGTATCGTTGTAAATGATTTTTCAAAAATATGTGTACATATCACTTTTCATATTTAAAATCACTTTAAATCTCACCTTTAAAGGTAAACGTATTCTTGTGCATTTCTCAATCATTTATGTTAATTTTAGTATGATGCTGATTAACGCCTTTTAAACACCTGTTTAATACCAATGTATATAAACTATGATAATAGGTATATTAATTTTATTAATATTTACACTAGCTGACTCGATCAAAATATTTAAAAAAACGTACAAAAGTTCAATGAACTTAGTGAATCCCTTTCCGAGCGAGATACGAGTACATAATATAAATGATCCATTTCGTATAAAATATAAGTAGGCATGGGAAAATTTATATTTTTCATAAATTTGAAAGATGTTTTAAAGTTATTCTGAAAGATCATTAAAATTTTAAAATGAAACGATCGATTGAGTTACAAACGGTCTAATTAAGCCGAGTTTGTTTAACTTCAAGATTAAGATACTAGTAACATCTAAAATAATAGGATGATTATGATATTTTGTGGACAGTTGCGATATAAAATTGAGCTTGACAAGGTATTTTACCGCCTTAGTCGTTGGCCGCAGCGCAGCGCTTGTGTTGAGCTTAAAAGGCTCATAACAGTCACAACTTACAACTCACACAGGATTTCACAGATTATTAAATTTCCTCGTTTTTTTAATTAAATCTAAACTGAAACAAATTTAGTTTCGAAACAAAAAACTGGACCCCTGGAAGATCATCGCTGGAAGTTCTTTGGCTTCCAGTATGATGCTTAGCAGGACCTTACGTGTACGAATAGGTACTTAACAATATAATCTTAGTAGGTGGTAGAGCTTACAGAGCTCCATCAGGGACCTCCCCGCCGGTTCCTACCACCGCTGCCCTCATAACCCACCGTGAAGCAAGTCTTGTAGCAAGTACTTGTGCTTCACTTGGGAAGGATTTTTGCCGGAAAAACTATATTCGAGGCGACCATCTTATCCTCATGGGTAGAAATGCCTCCACGTATGATCTCAGATAGGACTTCTCACCTATTAGAGGTTGGCCGT
>DWQK01001941.1:0-14248 GCA_018231225.1 Noctuana stator
ATTGTGTTTCTTTTACCCATTTACTTGTATAGTAATCTCGTATACTCGGAAGATTTAAGTAATAATTTCATGAGTTAGACATTATTTAGCTTTCATCTTAATGTAAGCTAAGTCCTTTGATCCTCGCAACTTTCACACAGTGACATAAAATAAGTCTGATATTTACTCACGCGACTATGTTATGTAATAATGTAACATAATGTTTGCTGTTCCCGAGATAATGTGTTCTCCTCAAAGCTTGCTATGTTTCCCTCTTGCTATGTTCATGTTCTCATTATTCATATTATATCTTCATTGTATGTATTCGTTATTGTTCTTCACTGCATTGTCTCTTTATGGTAATGTAGACTGGTAGTTATCGCATTCTCTGCCCCTAATGTTACGATCACGGGGACCTTAAATAATAAGTCGTCCATCTTAGCCCACAGTTGCCACGAATCCATTCACAATCTGGACTGCAGTACTGTGAGTTTGAATATATCTATGTCAAGTGCCATGCAGTAAATGTACGTCTGATTGTGACAAGTACATGTAAACGTGACTCAGGAACGTATCACGTAGCATGGAGTGTTGTTTTTCTTGTTCATATCCAAATACGAGTATAATCCGTCCAAGGTTGGGAATGTAATTCTTTTTATACTTACTTCGGGCGGTCCTTTATTTTTGTCTTAAATTAGAACGCGGAAAAGTCTTTTAGAAAATAAGAACGACTTCCACATTGAAATCTTAAGATCGTATGCGCAAAATATATTTTTCTATATATTTCAATTTGTGTCTTCACAGCACTTCACGCATAGATGAGGGTATGGACAAAAAAGATTTAATAAGTTTTTCGGTATAATTTAAAAAAAATAGCACAATTTTTATTGATTATATCAATATTTAGAAATCTCTAAGCTGAGGCACTATAATATTGTCATTTTCTACATTTTTTACCGATCAACCTGTTAGAGTCCTTGTTTTAAAAACCGGACTATAGTTATCTTTTTCTGTCCCTGACCGTCAAGAAAATGTTAGCTTTTGATATAATATTTGATTGTTTTTTAATATTTCCCAACGTGACCGGACCATATCACGTAGCGCGCGATGTTTATTTTGTTCTCGAGAAAACACATTCCATTCCGAGGGATGCTTTAGTTATCCTTGTATTTCGTGCATACTAAAATTTTTTACTAGCTACTGCCCGCGACCTTGCCTGCGTGGACTTATGTGGCGCAATAATTTTTTTTCCTCCAAGTTGCAAAATAAAGCCTTAGTTCTCTAGGTTGCTATCTTTCTTTATACCAAAATTTATGAAAGTTGTTTCAACGATTTACTGTATGAAAAACCATTTTTTCGCTCGACGATAACTTTTTAAATACATCCTTCGTAGTTATGTTATTCGCACCATGATACTCGTAAATACATTGCTACATACGGCTACATGCTAAGGTGAAACATAAAATTCATTATTTTACTCATTATTTCTTCCTTTGCAGCCGCGTACACGCGTCTTCAACATATCAGGCGTCGTGGTGCAGGGTGGGGACTGCTTCCCCGAGTACTGTGTGGTACGTGTCATGCCACATCCTGTCGCCACGAGAGCGTCGTATAGCTGCGAAGTATCCACTGAAGGTCCTAAGTTCCAAATAGTGCGCGAGACGAAACATATGACTGTCGTTGGTAAGAAATCATTTTATAATATCTAAATAGCGATACTAAGCGAGCAAAAAGGCACCTGATGTTAAAGATGTGTCAGTACCAAACTAACATAAATCCTTAAGGTATCGACCGAAGTCCGAATTTCTAAATAGGTCACAGACGTAACATACGTTAGTTGCGAAGACGGTAGATTAACTTCTATTTGTTATTGAATCCGCGTCCAAACAACAATTCGGAAAGAAAACCTTTTTGTGACTATAATTATTAAGTATATTTTATGATTATTTCTTAGTATGTTAAGCTTCTTTTTATAGCATCTTGTTCATTAAGTTGAAGTATTATTTTTGAATTCTGGAGTACGAAACCGCTTCTAAGCGATTACGTGAGATCTTTCTTCTTTCAAAAAACTCATTTAGAGCTAAATGAGTTTAGGGAGTAAAGCTCGGTCTTAGAACTAAGCTATTAAGGAAAACTGAAACAGTGATAACAATCTAGTCCCGCGTACGTGTGAAACATGTTTTATGTAGAAGATCCTCACAAGACAAAACACGATATTTACCCAACGGTTTAATGGATGAAAAGTATTTACGAGTATCTCAAATTAAGTATGTTGAAAAATATATGGCGAGCGGGTTCACTAAGAAATCCGTGACGTGGCTATGATAATTTATTAAAAAATTACTTAATTATCTGTTTTGTGGTTACGATGGACTCATGCTAAGACATAAATGACTAGACCGGAAAAGAGACCAGAAGTTTCAATTCATAATTTATTTATTCCTCTGCCTCGCTGAGGAAGAACCCAGGACCTATAGCAAATAAAGCATAGTTCTAAAGTATATATTATAGCTGTTATAAGTATGGCTTTTGCCAATATGACCTATTAAAATAGCAAAGCGCGTTTAACATGTTTAATAGCGTCTACAGTTTGAACAGTTTTCAACAGCAACAATTCGCGCTTCGCAAGTTAGCACGAAATTTACAGCGTAACTTAAAATGTCAACTTTACGAAGTTAAGTTATTTAAACAACATTTTCACCTTCGCTTTCGCAAAACTTTGTAGTGCAAATTCGTGGAGAATATTTTACCTTTTGGTGATAACAGGATTCGTGGCGCGGTTACATCTTGGAAAGTTTAATGGCATTCACATGCTCCTCGAGATGACTTGAAGGTCACATAATATGTAATAGAGTTTTGTGATAATCATATTGAGTTTTGTAATAATAAAATTAACTCAAAATATAGATGATCATAATCATATGATCATCTATATTTTGAGTTAATTTTATTCCTACATCGCACCTTAACGTGAGAGGGTCCAAGGTCAAACTTAATGCAACTGTCGCAAAATGCAGGTCGGTGAACTTCTCAACTTGAAATTTGAAAAAAGAGAGTTGACATTATTTATTCTCCGTAATTGCTCAACCGGCTTCGACTTTTAGCGAGCGTATGGTTGATATCGACTTGAAAGATAGGATTCTACGACTGTGGGCGGCGTTGTTGTTGGCATTCAATCTTATTTCATTATCTCATATTCGTGATATGTACGAATCAATTTTGTTCCAGCGATGCCGCAGATGGATCCGCTAATAGTTGGTGCACCAAAATTAGTGAAGCCAGGAGAACAACTTCAACTCAATTGCACGTCAGACTACTCACTTCCGCCTTCAGACATCGAGTGGTATATCGACAATGAGTTACAAAAGGTATGCCTTTTATAATTTCTAAGTGTAGAATTTTGTAGAAAAGTAATTTATTTTATATGGATACTTCGGTAAAAATTCCGTTTTAAGCTAAACAAAATTTTTTTGCTTGTACATTCTCTGCTAAAAATACCTATTCACTTAATATTACTCATAACACTTTCCTTTTTTTTATTTGTAAAAATAAACCAAATAGTAATACTAGGGACTGAAGCTTTTTAGCAATTTTCTAAAAGTGCATGATAAGCGATTTAGTTATAACTCATAACAAAGCGCTTTGAGATCAAACTGAATTCAAACAGAACAGCTGTTTGTTCTCTGGCGTAAAGGAATCATAACTTTAATCAGGGTGTCAATTACTGCGGTTAAGCACTATGTTAGATTGAAATTCAATGGATAAATTGAACTATTGAGTATGCAAAGAGCACATAAATCTTATTGCCTAACAAGCTTATAATCTACTTATATACTACTAGTATTCAGTAAGTATTTTCCTTGAATAGATTAGATTTATTATAGAGAATATTCATATCGTTGTACTGAGAATTAAATAAGTGAAAATAAAATTTAAATAAAAGTCAAAGAATATAAAACGATTACATTTTATAACAATTTTTATACACACATTTACTGAAATAGATACAGATTACGCTCTATAGTAACGGCATAAAATTAAATCATAAATTCCAACGTAAAATTAATATTCTTTTCATAACGATTCCTAAAGTGACAGGTTCATTGAATCGGTATTCAAATTCAAACCTTTGTACATTTTACGTCATCGGTCGGAACTTACATATTGCGCGTAGGCTAAACGTTCAATATAAAAGAATGAATGTAGGTCACAGATAAAATTAGATACTTGTTTTTTTTAGTTTTTTTTTGTTTTTGATGCTAGCTAGTCTCTAACTAGTGCCTTAAAGTCTGTAAAAAAAGAAATTCGTTTAAATGTTTAAAAGTTCTATCGAACCGGTACCATCACCAAATATTTTTTCAACGTAAAGAAATTTTAGGTTCGTTGGAGGATACTTGTCTGCATACACTTATGAGTGTAGCGCAAAAAGTGAGCGAGAGGTGCGGGGAACTTGGCGAATTCGGGGGATCACCAAGTATAGCGAGGAAAGTCGTGGCGATATATTATGTATGGCGATATCTCGCCAGACTAACAGCCAGTCTGACCCGCCGCATTAGATGTTGCACATCAAAAAGTCTACACCCGACATTGTTCAACGTAACTTAACTTTGTAGATAAAGTTAGAATTTGGATGTACGGCTAGTGCCAAATGCGCTCTCTGCTATTTGATTTGACATTTAAATTAATAAGTTATTTAACACGCCGACATCTACGAGCTTTCGTTTGTTTTGTTAAGTATTACCAAGCTCATTGTTGAGAGAATTCTCAACCAAGTTACCCATAAATTTTCACTAACGACCTTTTAAAACGAGTAATATGTTATGAATCCAATTGTTCTATTTTATATTACGTCTTTAATAACGTGCTTTATATTTAAATGGATTGAAATGGATTGACCAATTTTTTGATGGCTTTATGTTAATATATCCGCATCACTGAATAGTTGATCTTTTGCTTCAGTATATTTTCTTATAAAAATTAACTGGAGAAAATAATACTTGACCTCTAGTTCATAACTGCAAAATTAATCAAGAAAAAAATAGAACGTTTTATTTCTCGTAGTCTGCGAATCTCTTTGAGATGGTCATAATAAGAAATTAATTAACGTTTGATATTAAAATAACATTTTGTGGCTGTAATTAATTTTATGATATTATAAAAAGGTATGTTGAAATAAATGTAATCATTTCGTTTCTGTATTATTCGAGGAAATGGTAACGCAACGGCCACTTTATTGAATGAGGTAATTTTTATGGAATCAGATTAATGTAATTAAATTAGCTTTTTTTAGTTAGTATTTCTTTGTAAATAATTTTATGGAATCTAACGTTATCGGTTTACAAATAATTAGAAGAAGAATATCTGGTATATTTTTCTTATTTCGGGAATAGGGAAAACAAAGTACTTTAATTAATAAATTTTCGTCTCACCTATCGTTTATTCGAGCTAGCTTTCGGCCAACAATGCTTATTACAATAATCTATAATTAAATTAATACGCGAACGGAAAACTATCTGTACATTTTTAAATATCTTACGCTGCAAAATTCATAATATGTAGGTGTAGATAGTATTATAATAACATATATACTCATGTATTCCTTTCCATAATCCTCACTTAATGTGTGTTAGCATTTTGCTGGCAAATCCTCATTGTTATATTGCCTGAGGTGGAGTATGGATTTCAGATCAAAATTGAAATGTGGCTTCTAATGCAGAACCGCTTTGCAAAACTACATAATAGGTACATCCCGCCGAATAGCTTACGAAAAAATATTTACAAAGAAATACGTAATCGCAGTGGCAATTAATCGCGTCGAACAGATATTAATAAAATTTTACAGTTACTGTTTTGAGCTGCTGGCCTAAAATAGAAATATTTTATTGATAAATTACGGCGTAGAGCATTGTCTTAAACTCGTAGCTTATTCACGTAGCTTTATCGTAACCTAAAGTGCTTGCGTAGCATGTTGTAGACAATAGTAGCTACTCACGTAGCACGTTCGTAGACAACAGAGATCGTAAAAAAGAGCACCAAACAGACTAAATTGCAGAATATTCCCGGTTGATTTCAACGGAACGAGGTTCGAGGAGTATAAAGGTAAGGTAATGAACCGAATGACTTGGTCACTCAACCTTTATTGGATTTGGGTTAAGTAGCTACAATACGTTTTTTAAATTGCGAGCACCGAGCGCTTGTTAGTTCGTATTACACAAGTTATAATTTTTGTAATAAAAAAATCCCTGTGGATGTTCAATAAACTTGTAAGTTTTAACATTAAGAAGCTACCTACGAATATTTGCAAACAACGTACAAAGGCTTACCTACTTTTGACATGGAAATACTTGGAAACTTACTTCTTACATTTTATGAAACGTGAAAAAGTTTCTATAAAGAAAATATTGGTTAGTATAAAACTCTGCACTTGAATCCTTACTACCTCGCTACTTACTTTCCTTCAGCAAACAGATGGCTCCAACTTTATCGTAACGAGGTAGGTACCTCGTATAGGTTGCCTATAGGTATAGGCAAAGTATTTTTAGGTTAGTTAAAAACTCTTTTAAGGAATTTCCGTAGCTTTAAACAATTACACGACGAGCTTTCTTTGTATTTGGATTTTTTTAATACTCTACAATTTTAAGTACATAATAAGTATCACCCGCCGAAGCTTAAATTCGAAGTTTCATCCACACTATCGGTCTTCCACGCTTTGTTTCAAATGTCAACTTCTACCATGTACATCTAAGTTATGTATCTTTCTGCTAAGGCATTTCCGACCAACTATAACAAGGTATATTTAAAAAAAAGCAGTCCGGATATTGCCAGTGGTAAGTGTTAAATGATAATCAAATCACAACTTTTTTTTCAAAATTTATCGAAAGTCTAACGGATTAGGGATAGGACGAGAAAATTGGATTTTTTTTGGCGTGTGGCGTTGACTTTGCGAAGGCCTCAAAGTTGCCTCAAAATTTTATTATATTAGGTACCGCATATTATTATTATGCTATTTTATCGTCACCTCACACAAAAACGCTGTTCCAAATTGTTTGACCACATTGTTATAAATGTATATTAATGCAATTTAATGTTAATCATGTGGTTACCCTGTGACGAGTATACAATGTAGGTCTGTCGAAATTTTATTACTAAAATATTTATATTGATAATTCATCTGTAGGTACATGTGGATACTACTAAACTTCTCCTACACGAGTTGACCTACTTTGATGAGATTGCTTTTTATGTAGGTATCTTAACTGTATATTATAAATTTAATTCGGCAAAATGTGACGCTGCGATTTGGTTCAAGGTTTCTTTTGTTTTGACCGAGCCAACTTAATGGCAGGGTAACACATAAAGGATCTGTTAGTACCTACATAATATTATAAAATCATGATTACAATAATATTATAGTTGGGTCCTGCTAAAGAAATTTGTGTTACAAGTAAACTTTATAAAAGCGTATAGCTATTTTTCCTGTAAATTATATCCTTAAAATATGGCCGTAAGATGAATTATTATATCTACTAAAATAGGACGGACGTGGGATGAAATTAAACTGGCCTTGTGAATTTTATAACAGTCGGGTTTATTTAGCAATGTTGCGTTATTAATACCTTACATGGATATCCGGGTCGCTGTCAGAGATAGGCTTGATAGCTTAATACCTTTTAATACCGTAACAAATACATCGACGATAAATTACTGGCATGCGCTAAAGTAATTATTCATGCATTAATTGACTAGGTTTTGTTATATAATTGTTACCTGTGTATTATCCAATCCCGACTCAATTTTGTAGCGGTTCGCGGACAAAATGCCTCATTTAATGAAGTACGAGTGTCGTTGCGATAATTAATTCCAATTCACCAGCGGTATTCATAACAGCCTAATTATACTTTAGTTTTGAATAGGTTAACAAATTTTATTGTTTTAAAATAACCATTTGTCGTACACATGGTTAAAGATTGGCACACTACCAACTAGACTGTGGTCTTAACACTTCTCATATACAGCAGTGAAATGATAAATTGCATCAATTATGGTCATTATCAATACCTATAAAATCCTTTATCCTGAATAATTGACTGACCGCTGATTGTAGAGACCTGAAAATGACTCCTAAAGGGGTAAAAAACGGTGGTGACGTTTGTATAGGATATGATTCCTCTGTCCAATTAATTATGAAATCGACGCGGACGAAGTCGCGGACATAAGCTAGTAGTATATTATTATAAACATAAGCTAATAGAGTATATAGGCTCACACATATTTTTATTACAGTTAGAACCGTGGCAGCGTACTGAGCTTAGCCCACCGCGGTCTGGTGGTCTACGGGCGTCGTGGCGCGTCATGCGTTACGTGGTTCCAACGACTGCCAGTGGGACCCTCCGCATACGATGCGAAGCGGTCGTCAGGGTCGAACCACCAGTCGTCAGCCAATCAACGTCCATTGTAACTGTGTACTCGCTTACACAGCTATCGAAGTATGTGTCTAATAAAGGTATGTATTAGCGTTCATTTTTTTTTAATGATTTGACGAGTATGCAGACCACCCGGTGTTAAGTGGTCGGTAACGCTCAAGGACATCTACATCCGACCACAAGCAGGCTCGTATCCTGCTTGAGGTCGTATGCAGTTGCGCTGCTACCCCGGAGGCTGATGGTCGCCTTTTGTCAATATGGCCGGCAACTGCACCTATCCACCGAAACACAAATGAATTGCTTCATCTGTTTTACGGCAGACAAGGGTGCAGCGGTGGTAATTCCCAGGTCGAACCATACAAGTACTACTACCTAAAACCCGTTGAAGCAATGAGTTATAATTTTGTTTTCAGTAGTATAAAATGAACTCTGCTTTTAATCTATAAAGTAAAAAAGTCTGAATGCTAAGCTAACAGATTCACTCTAGTTCAAGCAATAAAACCGCTGACGACGCCTGTTCTAGTCATTAAGCGAAATAAGTTTACATACATAAGTGCTGAAATTTACGTTAGTTTAGTAATTTGAATCGAATTGGTCGAAATTCAACCGTGATACAAAAAGTTTTTTATCATAAAAGTATTTTATTTCAGTAGTATGTAATAGTTATAAATGATTTATTGTACTCCCCGAGGAAACCTCTTGCTTGAGAGGGCTGTAGGTACATATTATAATTAATAGTACGGATTTTTATTTCACTTTAATGTGATAATAAATAGCTTTAATTTTTAATAATTAAACACGCGGTAACCTCGAAAACACGATATCTGAAATTGCGTAAGAGATTGAGCGATAATGGTGCCAAAATACTCGAATCGCATAGTACATTAATACCTTATAGCCATAATGTCTATTCTCTCCTATCTTCTACCTACATCTTACACTATCTGAGATTGTATAGTTTATATTTCAAAAAGGTATTAATATAACCTAACCTACTATACAAATTGTGTAGAATAACATAAATTTTACTTGTTCCAGGTATAACCACTGAGTATAGTACTGAAAAAAGTAAAAGTTGGGTACTCGTACCGATATGGACTCTTACAATAATATCGGTACGATTGAGCTTATGAAATTTGGTTTGTGGACTGTCTCGTGATATTAGTATAAGTGTAGATATTCCAAATTTGGCCTGAACACTGTAAGTATCTGATTAATAAGCTGGATCTGAAAATTGTGGTTCCGGATTTAAAATGTATGTACCTATGTAAAGTGCGCGCCATTAATAACTCAGTTAAAAACTTTCAGTTACAAATGTACGAGTATTTGATGACATTTTTATTTAAAGTAGATATTGTATCTCTCTATCTGTATGTCATCTCAATTTATTATTATATAAATGGCATTTAAAAATTATGTTATGTACAGTATCTAAATATTATAATAAAAAATAAAAAATGCCAGCCAATTAGTCATGTTAAAATAAATATGATTAATATGATTATACATATGTAACTCCGTTTTATGCTTTAATGGCGCGCTTACACGATAAATAATCGAATTGTGTACCTAAATTATCATCATGAATTTAATTCAATGTGTAAACATTATCAAAGCGGTATGTAGCTATATATTATTATGTATAATTTTTTGTACATTCAAAAGGGTTGTTCGAAACGTCGATTTGTATAAAGTAAATATAATTTATAAATTATATGGAGGTATGTACCTGGGCTGAATAGGGTTAAGGAGATTGTAAATTCTATAATATTTCAGAAATAGGATTTGAAAACAGAACTATACATAAACCCTGCATACAGGCTTTTAAATACGTGTCAACGTGGCAATATACTCGTAGGTGCCTGCAATATTGACCAAGTTTTTTTTTCTTTTTCCAACTTCGTGTAGATGTTATTTTGTTATACCTAAATTGTGAAAAATTTAATAAACATTGTGACAGACGAAAGAGTGATTCTATAAAAGTTAAGTTAAGTTCCCTTAATTTAATGGTAACTCTTAATTATAATTCAGTCAAATGTTGCCACGAGAGATACGCTATTTGAAAATACCTTAATCTAATGTAATGTATTATAATAAATAGGAAAAAAGTATACCGTAGTGCCAGGCTTTAGTTCTGTTTCCAAATTCACTAAAACTGTTACTATATCATTAGTTCTTTCATTAATAATGTCTTCGAAAGTACATCACTAGAAAAGCTTACGAGAACACTTTATTAATTTTTAATTTATTATTTATGTGTGATTAAAGAGAAAAGTAATTTTTATCCGATAATCTAATTTATTTTATATTTTAGTTTTAAATTGTTTAACCGCTATTCTATTACACTCTTTAGAGGTTCTTTCATAATAATATCATAACTGCGACACATCAAATTGGAAGGAGAAATTGAAACATGACGCCATAATTATTTATTCTAAATTATAATTTAATCTGGAAATCTATTATGAAAACATTATTGATTTACTAACGATTCAACGGAATGAGGTTTCAAGTAAATAACATAAAACCTGAAATCGTTCAGAGAGCTACGGGGTTATTCATGACTATAATAAAGCGTTATAAAAAGGAACCGAATTTTACGCCAAAAATCATAAACAAAATATAATATTTTAGCTATAGCGTCATAAATACAAATATTTTATTCGAATTTGTATCTAAACTGAAAACTTTCAGGCACATTTCGTAGCATGAGAGAGAAGAAGGTTTATGATGAGGGCTGCGGTCGTCCATTTTGTTTTGACTATGAACAATTTCAGTTGAAAAGTCATCCTATACGAATCAGTAACTCATTCACAGATATCTATCAGATACTAAATCATTTATCCGGTCCAAAAAAAATATTTTGTTGTTTCATGGTTTGTAGCTTTGTGAAATTGAATTAGTTTTAAAATATATAAATAAATAGGCATAATCTATGGCTGTGTTTCACTTAAGGTAACGTCAATTCTTTGCACGGAATCATCTTTGAAATTATTTACGAGTATTGTAATGTACAGTTATTGGTATTGATGTTTTATTTTTGTTTATTGTAAAATTTAAAAGGAATACGTAATAAAATTATAATACTGTGCTCCTTTGTTTAATTTTCCTTCAAGTAATTTACAAATAAAAAACCTTATGCACTATTTTCTATAATATAATCTATGTACATACTTATATGTTATGTATCTTAGAAGCAACATCCATACAAAATATTTCATACCGCCAATTTACTCGTAACTCTGCTGTTATCGGTAAGTAGTTCTAATTTATATAGCAATAGCATTATGGATAAAAAATCAACTTATTCCATCGGTCTACCGAACCTCTTTTATAAAGTACAAAATGCCAATATATTTCCGAATTTCCAGATAAGTCTCTACTAGTTGGGATAGTTCTCTCAAAATTATTTTACGACACACCTTAATTTTTATATCAACCTTTCATTGCTATAAAACCAGTATACCTACACCTTCCGGTATAAACACTAGGTATACGTGAGCTATCTTAAGACTGTAGCCTTGCGAAACATCGCGAGAAAACGTAATGACTCATTAAAAAAACTGACTTCAGCAATTAGTTTAAGTGGGCGAGTGTGTAAGTATCGTATGTGTACCTTGTAAGATACTTTATTTTAAGCTGTTACTTATTTTCTGCACCACTAGTGGGAAAATTTCGATGAACATTAAATCGTTTGATACAGTAACAATTGACTGAACTGGAGAGTTATAACATTAATTCTGCGTTTGTTAGTTGTACCTACTGCAATACTGGTAAGATTTTGTTAGTTAGAAATTACTAAAAACAACTGAATAACTTGTATGATAGCAAGGGCGTCTTTGAAAATACTACGACGCAATAAGTACGTATATTATTATAAAAAAGGTGCCTCCAGTTCGCGCTTAAATGGGACACACTGAAAATACCTTTTCTCTATTTTTAATATTACGTTCCGTTTTATTATTAATTAAAAAAAATTATATTCCGTATCAATATTGTTAAATAATATAATGACAATCTGTCATAACATGTAACACTACACATGAAGACAAGCAACACATAACACTTTAAAGAAATTCTAGGTTCTGATGGAGGCTGACCTCAATATCCAGAGATTAAGCGCTTCACATCTGAGAGAATAAATCACTCAGTATTGCTTGTACGTCTGTGAGCTAAGAATGTGGTTCTATAATGTTTATAGTAAGTTTTAAAAATAACAGTGATAAATTTAGTACCATGTAATGGATAACTTTTAGTTATATTCAAGCAGTTTAACCTTTTATTGCCTTCTGAAAGTGTTAAACAGCATATTATTTTCACATATACTCGGGTAATATACCCTATAAAAATATAATAGGTACCTACCGGTTGCATTTCACGTAGTCGGTTAAGATACAACATTTTTTATTTACACATTAATTACAAATCTTATTAAAAAATAATTACCTACATGAGCATGTTTTGTGAATTATTTTTTTCTCAATCATTATAATTTTTTTAATGTACAGAATAATGTTTTGTTTTCGAATTATTATTTCTCCGATCTAAGCGTTGTTCGCAACAAGCGCGCAATTCTGTGTTTCAAGCGTAGCTGACCTATATCGAGAGATTAACCGCCTGACGCTTGAGAGAATAAATCACATAGCCAATAGCTACCTATTGCTGAAACATGAAAGTGACCAGAAGTGGTAACAAAAGAATATTTAGCGACGTAGCAATAGAATTTTTATGTACTTTCTTGAAATCAGATCAGACTCACCTAAATGGTAGGCTGACAACCAACAACTACACCGTCACCAGCCAAAGAACTTGTCATAGCTACTCACAATACCATTTAAATTAATTATTAAACACTCAACACAAAGAAAGAGTAATGGCTTTCCGGATAAACTTCTGTACGAGGCTGAGTTAAAAGTTTTAACAGAAGGGGAAATCCCATTACCGCCTGCAACTTAGCCTATATTTCATTTCATTACCTCGAAGGGTCGCAAAAATACGATGCCCCACGTTATTCACGTATACTCGCAAGTGACACGGAAAAAAGACACAAGCAGAGGGAAGTGCCGGTCAGTTACTTGACGCGTGACATAATATATAAGCCCAGCATATGCGAACCCATACTGCGCGAGTCCGGCTCGCATTTGGCTTGGCTTTTTTTTAAGTTTCCTGCCTTTATTCGCACTAAAACAGTGTAATGGCATTTCCTGCCATCTTTTATGATTCTCAGTTCTGTGGTAAGAAAGTATACTTACTATAGTATACTAATGTAAGTTTACTATAGTATCGGAGTATTTTACTGTAAAATTAGAATTATGGGAATTATTGCAATTTTTTGAAAAAATCTTACGTAATACGCGTAGGTATGATTCATGGAAATTTTGAGGATAGTAAATAATGTTTTTGCAAGTAACTTTTTAATTTAAAGTCGGTTATAAAGTACTTGTGTCTTTTACTAATTGACTACCCATTTAATATCTACACAAAATTAAATGATTATGCCAACCCAGACTGTTTATCGTGCACTTTCCAAAATTTCGGCAGATGAAGGCACTGCAGAGCTCTCTCCCAAATCAGTTTAGTTAAATCAGAATGAAGATTGCTAATTGAATTATTATAGCAGCCATTACCATTTCGGGGCTTGCCAAAAGACCGCTTGCTTTAAAAAAATTAAATCGTATCATTAAAGCAATAAGATATATATTATTATGATTATAATATACCTAAGGTGAGCAATAAGACTTGTAACCGTTTTGAGGCGAGCAATTAAGACAAGTGGCTTCAACCCTTTTTATGTCCCACTGCTGGGCACGGGTCTCTCCCCACAACCGGGGAAGGCCTGGAGCATA